>MU384044.1:0-66996 GCA_022495065.1 Xylaria telfairii | reverse complement strand
AGTTAAATTATTTATATTTTATAATTAATTTTAAAACTTTAAATAAAATAATAATATTTAATAATTATTTTTTATTATTATAAATAAAAATAATAAGTTTTATTAAAAATAAATATTATAAAACTATTATAAATATTTTTTTTTATTAGTTTAACATATATTTAAAGTATTATAATTAATTTATAATAATTAACTTATAAAAAATAAAATAATTTATAATAGTATTAATAAATTTTTATAATTTATTAATATATATATAAAAATTTATAAATAAATTGTTTTAATTTTTTAAAAATTTTTATAAAGCTTTTATTAATAATATTATTATTTTTTTAAATATAATTAAAAAATATTTAGTTTATTTATATATTATTTTTAAGTTGTTTTATTTTAAATATATTTTGTTGTTTTTAAAAAAGTTTTTTTTTATATATTTATTTATTAATTTATTAAGTTTTTAAGTAAATATTTTTAATTATTTTATAATTATTAAACAGCTAACGTGGTTTATAAGCGAGCGACGTATATAAGCGAGCGACGTATTTTAAATCCATATAAAAAAAGTCCGTGCGTACTTTACTAACTCTATTAATAAAATAGCTAAAAATATAAAAAAATAGGATTTAAATAGCCCTTTAAATAAGCAATCCAAAAATAATTATTTTAATTTTACCCGATTTTTTTAAGTGGGGTAAATATAGCTTTAAAGCTAAAGGCTAAAATAACCCTTGTAACTACCCCTGTCTTTTTATATAATTAATTGCTACAATACGCGCCACGGGTTAAAAAAATCGAAAAAAATCTTTTTAAACCTTTTAATTAAAGCTATTCCAAAGAATTAAAAAAGCATATTTTTCCAATTTTTATTAAATTATTTAATAAGGGGTAGAAATATTAATATATAAAAATATAACCTATATAATTTACCCCTTAATTTTTTAATTAAATAAAATTAAAAAAAATAAACGGTTGTTTTAAATTTAATTATAAATAATTAAAATATATAAATATAATTTTCCTTAATTTTATATATTTATTTTTAATATAAATATTTTTATATATAAATATTTTTAAAAATATTTTTAACCTTTAGTTTTAAAACTATATTTACCCCACTTAAAAAAATCGGGCAAAATTAAAATAATTATTTTTAAATTCTTTATAAAAAAGGCTATTTAAATCTAATTTTTCTATATTTATAGCTATTTTATTAGCGGAGTTATTTTATAACCTCTATGTATTTCCTTTATAATTTTATATGGGGGGTACTTCTTAGCAAGTGCGTCGCTCGCTTGTATGCGTCGCTCGCTTATGAACCACGTTAATAGTTTTTTATAATTTAAAGTTTTTAATTAGTTACAAGTTTTTAAGCAGTATTTTAAAAGTAATAGTTTTTTATATAATTTGTTTTTATATTATGTTAAACTAACAAAGCTTTTTTAGTAATAAAAAATAACGTTATTTATTAAAAGCTAAAAATTTAATAATATTATAAATAAAAACCTAGGGAAATATTAAGCTTATTATTGTTTTATATATTATAAACTAATAAAAATAAAATAGTTATTATTTAAAGTTATTTAAAACTTTATTTATATATATATTATATTATATTATTATAATTTTTTTAAATAATTATTTATATAAATAAATATTTTATTTTTAAAATAATTATAAATAAACTTTAAATATTTTTATTTTTAATATATAAATATTATTTATTATGTTTTTAAATAAATATATATTATAAACTAAGTTATATTATAAACTTTTTAAAATAAAAATTATATATATAATATAAACTTATAAAAAGTTTTATATTATTATAAAGGAATTTTTATAAAAGCATATACTTTTATTATATAAATATATAATTATAAAAGTATGTGTATTTTATATTAAAAAATATAAGTAATAAAACTATATAATTATATATATTAAAATAATATTTAATTTATATTTATTTTATTAGTTATTTTATATTTAATTAATGTTTATTTTATAATATTCTTAGTTTTAATATTAATTTTTTACTTAGCTTAAAGCCTTTAGGTTAATTTAGCACGTAAAAAAAAATCTAATTTTTATTCCTAGCTGCTGCTTATTATTATACTATTAACGCTGTTTTTTTAGTTTTAATAAATTAAATTTAAAAAAAAATAGTTATAACTTAAAAACTGAAAAATTATATAAAAATACTACGGTTTAATATAAATTAATTTTTTTTTAATTTATTAAAAATCTAGATTTTATATTAAACTAAGTTTTTTTATTATTTTTTATTTTAAATTAAATTAATAATTAAAATATTTTAATTAATATTTTAAATATTTTAAAAACTATATAAATATTTTTTTATATTAAATAGTTTTATATAGTTAATATTATTTTTATTTAAAATAATAATAATAAAATAAAATAAGTTTATTTTATTTAATATATTAAAAAAATTAAAATTAAAATTTTTTAATATTAAATATAAAAATTAAACTAAATAAATATAAATATTTTATAATAAAAAATATAAAAAATATTAGTTAAATATAAAAGTAAAAAAATAATAGTTTTAATTATTTAAATAAAAAAAAAAAAAAATATTAAGATAAATATTTTTAAAAGTTAATATTTAAAAAATAAAAAATATATAAAGTTATATATAAAGTTAATGTTATAATAATAGTATTAACTACGTATAAAGCTAACATTAATTATATGTAAAGTTAACGTTTATTACGTATAAAATTATTTATATAGTTAGTAATTAACGCATTTAACTTAATTAAATAAATGGTGTATTTAAGCAGAAAACTTTACACTATAAAAGATTTTTTATATAAAGGCTTTACCTTTATATAAATAACTAAAGAGTAGATTAATATATAGCTATTTATTTTACCCCTTTGTTTATATATAATAATATACCTTTTTGTTGGTAGGTGTATGTATGTATGTAAACAATAAACGAAGTAAAACAAACAGATAAAACAAGTGTGGGCGAGACTGGTGGTATTATTGTGTCTGGCTAAAAACTATCTATTGGTGCGGAAACATGCAGACTTTTTATGCTGGCGGCGATTATAGCTGAATGTGGCGGAACGTGCCGGAACGTGGCGGAAGGTCGCGTAAGGTATTCCGCTGCCTTGCGTTCCATGCAACCATCACTTTTAGTTATTTAATAGTTAAAATAATAAATATTTAAATAAATATTTATAAAAATAAAATAAAATTTATATTTAACTAAAAAAAAGTTTAAAAATAATAAATTATTAAAGCTGCTGTTTATTTAAAATAATAATAAAGTTTAAAATTATAATATAAATAATTTAGTTTTTTTTTTAAATTTTTATTTAATTTTTTAATACTTTAAAAATTTTTTTTTTTTATTATAATAATAATAAAATATAATAATAAATATTTTTAAAGAATTTTTAAATAATTATTAATTATTTTAATAAAAGTTTTTTTTAGTTTTTTTATATATATAATAATTAATAATTTTTTTTTTATTTTTTTTTTATACTTAAAAGTTTTTTTTTATTATAATAGCTTTTTTTTTTAATATAAAATATAATAACGTTAATAAATATAATTATTAGTTTTATATTTAATTAATAGTTTTTTAACTTTATTAATTATATTATTTAAAACGTTGTTTTTATTAAATTAATATATAAAATAATTAAAATAAAATCTAAGGTATTATTATAGTTAGCCGGGCAGCTTTATATAACTATATATAAGAAAACAAATAAGCTATATATAAGCTTTATTAACCGCAGGGTATAAAGCTTATTAAACACGGGGTATAACTAATTAAATACACATGCTTTTATAACTATATACCTTTTTAATAAAAATATATACCTTTATAAAAATTCTTTAATAAAAACTAAATATTTATTATTATATTATTAATTTTAATTTAATTTCTTTTATTAATTTAATAAAAAGTATTTTAAACTTTAATATAATATTAAATAAAAAGCTTATTTTTTTTTTATATAATATAAATAAAATTATTAATTTATTTAGCTATATAATTTATAAGTTTAATAAAATATTTATTTTTAAAAGCTTGTTTAAAAGTGGTTAAATTTAATAGTTTAGTTTTTTTTAAGGTTATTTTATTTATAATTTTTTATATTTTAAGGTTTAAATTTAAAAATATAACTGTTTTTTTTATATAAAGTATATTAATAAATATAATTATATTTGTTATTAAAATTTTATAATCTTTATATTTTATTTAATAAAATTATTAATATAATTATGCTAGCTATTAATTTATAGTTTTATTTTTAATAAACTAGCTATATAAGCTTAAGTTTAAAACCTTTTAATATAAAACTATTATATTAGTTTTAGTTTATTATTTATATATTAAAAAAATAGTTAAAAAGTATAATAATAAGTTTTTTAATTATATTAATATATTTTAAAGGTTTAATAATATATTATAAAAGTTAAAAAAAAATATAAACGTGCTGCTTTAAAAGATTAACAACAAGTTAAATATAAAAGTAAAGTAGTTAAAAAATAATATATTAAATAATATAAATATATTAAAATAAAAGTGGTTAAAAAATAGTATAAATATATTAACAAATGTAGCTTAATTAATAAAATAATTAAAAAATAATATAAACGTGTTAAAAGTAGTTTATAAATTAATAGTTATATTTAATATTAATAAAATTAAAAGCGTATAGTTAAACAGCTTAATATATACTTTTAAAAGTTAATTAAATAAAAATAAAAAATAAAAAGTTGTTTATAAAATAAAAACTAGTCCTGTTAAATTTATAATAAAATTTTTTTATAATATAATTAAGTTTTATTTATTTAATAAAAATAAAGTTATATATAAATTAACTATTTATAATAAATATAATAAATAGTTAAATTTAGCTTTTTTTTAATAATTTATAATAAATAATAAAAAATTAATAAAAAATACTATAAATTATTTAAAGTTTTTAAATATTAAAAATAAAAATAATAACTTAATAATTATAAAGTTATAAAAATAAATTACATAATTATTTTAATAATAAATAATAATAAGTTATAATAATAAAATATATAAAACTTATAATATTTATTTTAACATAATAAATAAAAAAGTTTTTAATTAAAACTAATAACGTTTAATAAATTTAATAGTAGTTAAATAAAAAATAATAAAAAAAGTATTAATTAAATTAGCTTATTTAATAAAGCAAAAATATAATAAACAAGTAATAAAAAACACTATATATTAAAAATAGTTAATAATTTATTCCAGGATAAAAGGCATTAAAAAAAACTAATAGGACTAAAACAGTTATTATATTTGTGTTCCTCTTTTTACTATGTAGAGTAGTGTACGTTTATTTATATAGTACAAATTACTACCACACTGTACCTTCCTAATTTAACTCCTACTTAGGCAAGGCTTGCTTGCCGTTCCTTGCGCCCCGACTCGGGAGGGTTTGTACCATGTCCGGGGACATGACCACATGGCCCGGAGAGTGCGGGGCAGTCCCTGTAACGGCTTTACAAGACAGTATACAGTAGGTAACCTTGAAGTTCCCATCATGTTCAAATGCACAGGGGCATGGAGCTTTCTAAGTTCTTTGCTTGTCGTTGAACCTGGCAATTGGGCTTTTATAGACTTGTTGCCTGTGTTATATTCTCGAGTAGTGCTGTGTAAAACATGTTGACATTATGAAGTCGCTAAACATGAATAGATACATATAGGTGAATGATATATGATGATTTACTAGGCTATATTGAGTCTATGTTGATATTGGATCTCTAAGGCAGCCCAGAGGTGTCGCATAACACTGGTGCCACGGCACCAAGATCTAAAATCTTTTCTTCAATGGTTTCCTCCAGAAATGCTTATCCGATGCCGAAAACGCCGTCCCCAACGCCGCACTCACTCCGTCGTCCAGAATGAGGGTGGACTATATGTCCGTATCTAAAGTGTATGCGTCTGTGTATGTACATGTCTACTGATAACCTTTGAAGCCATGGTTAGGACGGCAGACTTCCCAAATCCATGTCTAGCATATGACCCATCTTTTCGATCTAAGCACGAGTAGTCTTGTTAGCATGTCGAGGCCGATACTTATTAGGCGTGTGAAGAGAAGGAGATGGTGAAATGGAAGATGATGGAGGACTCACCTTGGTCTTCAAATAACCCTCCACCTCACGACTTCGGACACCATCCTTTCCTTTCCAGCTCAGCGGAACCATGGCCACGCGCTCCGTCACCCTAATCTCTCGGTTGGGGCCTTCGACCGCCCGGATCTTGTCAGGGTTGTTCGTCAGCAGCCTGACGTCGTGCTGGCCGAGGTCGAGGAGCATGGCCGTCGCGAGGCCGTAGCTGCGGGCGTCCGCCGGGTGACGTAGCAGCAGATTCGCCTCGACCGTGTCCGAGCCTAGGTCTTGGAGGTTGTACGCCTTGAGCTTCTCCCCAAGCCCGATGCCCCGGCCCTCTTGGCGCAGATAAATGATGATGCCTCCCTTCTCCTCGCTTGGGAGAGACATTAGCCGCGCCGCTTCATCCAGTTGCTCCCCACAGTCACATCGCGCGGACCAGGCCGTCTCGCCCGTGTAGCACTCGGAATGTATGCGCACTAGAGGGGGGTCGCTCCCGCCGGGGGTGTCGCCGGCTGGGTCGGAATCGGCGGGTGTGACCGGGCCTACCATGCCGCTTTGCGTCCTGCCCGGGTACAGGCGTCCGGTGTAGGCGCCTCGAACCATCCGATCCATCTCCGTCTCCCCTTCCCTCGGGGCGTCCAGCGACTTGCTCCGGATGTGCGACCCAAACACGATAGCCAGGTGCTCCTTCTGGTCGACGTTGTTGGTATACAGATGCAGGAACATTTCGGTGCCGCCCGTGGTCGGTATCCGCGCGCGCACGACGCATCGCACCTCGGGGAGTGTCTCGAGGAGGCGGGGCTTCTTGGTCCCGCAGCCGCCGGACGGGATAGACGAGTCGACTGGCACGCCGCGCGGCTGCTCGTTGCGTGGCGTGGTAGTGCCGGGTGTGGCGGGCGGCGTGAAAGCAGGCGATAGGAGAGAGGGGGGCGGGAGAGGGTTTTGGCGGGACGTGATGATATCGAGAGTCGCCGTCGGCGGTTCCGGGTTACGGGACGACGATGGCTCCGCAGGTGACAGGGAGAAGTTGCCCCCCTCGCTATGCTGGGCGGTCTCTCCATCCGGCAGGCGGGCGATGTCGGCAACGGGTCGCGATCGCGGGGAATAGAAGGAGGGAAGGTCGGCTGTCTCTTTCTGCCACCGTTTTTCGATTCGGCCTCCCCCTGCACTGCTTGGATGTTCAAGGTCGGGCATTGCACAAGCAAAACGAGAACCAGCGATACAATCTATACTCGACAAAGTGTGATCTCGAGGTTGGGTCCGTCGCGAAAGCTGAGGTCGGGAATTGGGTTAGTATGGTCGTCAAAATGCGGTAAAAAGAAAAGTGACAGTATGCAGAGAGATGAATATAGGAACAGCAATACCCCGGAACGGCGAGCTGCGGGGATATTATTTAATGAGTGTATTATATGGACCACTACGAAGTAGGTACTGTAGGCACTGGGTGGAATCTGTCTCGTGGGAGGGATTGACGATTGACGATTGACGCTTTATGATTTATGATTTATGATTTATGACTTATGACTTATGACTTATGATTGATGGTTGATGATTGATGGAATGTGGGTGGCTGCGAAGATGCTGCGAGGATGCTGCAGGGACGTCCAAGTGCATCTCCTCGGGTATGCCGACCGTTTTAGATGCCGGCAAAAGGGCGTCGGGTTTCTGGGACACACAGCACCTAACCTTGGGCTTTTCGCCATTTTCAGTTATTATTAATGAGTAAGCTACCGGTAGTCATGTCATCAAAATCGTCCGTTCGGGCTGGTACAAAGAGGTGACCCCGTGTACTGCCAGGCATTTCCAACTCTTAGTCATGCAGGCGCATTACAGCTAGCTGACCAATGGCGGTCCCTAGCCGTACTAACTAATCCAGCTATAAATTCTGGCCCTAGCGCGCAAACACTGACTGGCGACAACTGGACGCATGTACAATACTGTACATACTCGCTGCTGTCGTGAACATCACATCTCTTGTACCTGTCCCTACCTAACTAGGTACTGTAGTTTGATTGATCGTCAGATCTTTCCTGTATTCGCCCTACGTCAGGTTAGTATAAACTCAAACCCAACCCACACTCACCCACTTCCAACCTGTTTCTGCGACGTACTTCAACCATGCGCGGTTATAACTCGGTGTAAGTACCTGTCGCATATCCTTCCTTACACATGTAACATGTACGCCATAGGTAATGTTGCAGGATACCCGACACTCGGTGGTCTTCGGCATTTACGCCCGGCAACCAACCGCGCTCTCGATATGCAATCTCTGAAATGAATCTCCCTTGTGTCTGCCCCGTCGATGGATACCTCATTAAAGAAGCCCTTGTGCTTCAGTGTGCTCTATTCGTATGACTATGTGTCACCACTGGTCTCCGCATAGTCAAACCGTACCCTCCAGAGCACTTGACAAAGGGGGACAGCGTGGCCGACGGCGAAGTCACCGTCCCGGGACTTGACCATCTTGACCTCGATCCCGAGTATGCCGTTTCCGCCGTACCCTACCATCCAGAAGTAACCCCTCACTTGGTGAGGCTGAAACAACAACCAAGGAGGGTATAGTAGCCTGCCTATCACACACGACCAATCACGGCAAGAAGTATCCCTACCTACAGAATAAGCCACGCACTATGGCCTGATCAGTACCGGAATGTGTTGCAATCATCTCACGCATGACGGCCATAAGCCCGTTAGCGAGCACAAGAACCACCAACCAGGCAACTTAATCTTGTAGCTTGGCAGCAGTGCAAGCAATGGTGCACTTGTAGGAGCGCAACGGCCGCAGCAGCCGTTTCATAGGCATCATGGAGTCGATGGCCTGAGTTTGCCGAGTTCAAGTCCTACAAAGTGAACTCGTGATCCGGCTTGGTGATGCCTATGTGGTTATCCGAGAACTGTTATGCATGTTGTCTCTAATTTCCTAGTCGCGACTCTGTATCCACCATCGCCCCAGAGACACGCCGCCAACTTTTTATATATACGGCAAGCAAGGATTCATCGAAATCCACCGGTGCGTATCTTTCCGCTCATTGCATTCGACTCATTGCCAGCTTACATGCAGCGTATCTTCTTATCAGAGCAGCACATGGCTTTGGCGACCGCACAACAACAAGTGTCTTCTCAACCAGAAGGATCGACTCCCACCCCCAGATCGCCTGTTGCATCTGGGAACTCAAGCGCACGTCCTCTGCCTAGTCGAATTATTCCCTTTCAGTTCTCGGAATTTGAGATAATAAGGGTGTGGTTTGATAACTTAAAACGCGCTATCAGCGCAAGACGTGCTGTCTCATCAAATCAGAATTCATTTTGGGACAAGGCATTCCCTAGGATCGCTAACACCTGCGGTGTAATCGGGCTTCTTCTTGCCGTAATATTCGGGGTTACGCAGTGGCTGGCTCAAGATAAAAGTTTCTCGATTGCTAAAGAATCGGAGCTAGTCACGCTGGCTCTTTCATGTAGCGATAAGGTATGATAAGCATATACCTAGGTGGTTGGTTTTAAGGGCAACAAGATTAGCTGACTGGATTCGAGGAAATCAAAAACACAGCTATTTGTCAACAATTTCTAGAGAAATATCCCGACGGTCCAAGTATCTCACGCCGCAAGGCTGTCTCTGCGGATGTTCTCCATCATCAGGGTTCTGAGGGGGAAGAGTCAGTACGCGTCGCTCTTGAGGATGTTGCCGTCCACTTAGCCATGATGGATCGGTTTCTTCAGAAACAAAACAGCCGCTTCCAGTTAGCCCTTGAAACTGGAGATTTACCATTATCGCCAGCTCAAATAGAACATATCGTCGGGGGCGACAAGTTCCTACAGGATATCGCGATATTAAAAACAACCTTAGCCGGCCAACAAGCGGATAATGCCAGCCCTACTCATGCAACAACTAACTTTACCTCTTTAGTACCAGTGGTTGCAACAATCGTGTTTCTTGTGCTCGGGGTTGTTTTGATACTAAAAACAGACACTGGGCTTCTTCTTTTCCTCGGATTGTTGATCTGTATAGTTGACCCTATGATTCGCTGGGTTGTTTTGCAAGTTCAAAATTTGGGGGCTTGGGTCTTCGAACTCTTGACGGCGGGGGTTGTCACGATTATATGTTATTTGATTAATGATTAATAAGACGTCCATCGCAGTGATAGGCTTTCACGCACTACATGAGTAATTAGCGTCACAGTGATACTGGTCCCTCACATAAAATATCAATCACATTTTTCTTTGGCTGCTTTGAAGATTCTAGGGGCAGAAGTCGTAACTACATCCTGACGTTATGGTAGAAATAGGAAGCAACATTGCCATATGTAACTTCTATGATTCCTTTCAGTGGTCTTTGGAGGCTTGCTGTGGCTGAGGTAGTTGAATTCAAACACGCTTTCTGTCAGCTAAACGACGTTACACGAACTGCCTTAGCTAAGCACATCGAGTTTAGTTCGAAAAGGATAGAATAACGCTAGAAGTCTATTTGTTCAAGATAAGGAACGTGATCGCCATTTTAAAGCTACGCTCCGATCCTCCGAAACGACCTCGGAGGTTGCGGGGTCATCACCGGCCGCTGCGTTTTTCAGCGTCTCGGCTTAGTATTATAGCTTATGTGATCGATGACCCTATCGAAATGAACTTAATCGGCCGAGATGTGTGCCATCCTACGAAGTTATTGCTAAGCTAGGCTTTGGCGCCGGCCCCACTGTTTGCCGGACGAAAGACTTGAAATTGTACTTAACTTTTCACTCGCTCGACCCGTTTATTTAATGCTAGCCGATATTCGTACGAACCACTTATAGCTGGTCCATAATGCTTCTCGTTAGTATTAAAATTGCAGCATCTGATACATATGCCGAGAGAGAGAAAATATTCAAAGACTCTTCTTACGCTTAAGCCACCACACCGCCTGCCTCTTGCAAGACGAATTTAGCCCCTTGCGAGGCGCTACGCTAGCCGATTCCAAGCTCGCTTTCCCCGGTCTCAATGGATGCCTCGGCTGCGTATGGTCATGTAGTGTTAATATCTAGAACCTCGGCTTGATTATCAAATATCCTTTGGTAAGTCGCGCTACAACCTTCTACATGACGATATTGATACTGGAAGATGTGGAATCTCCTAGAAGATGTTAGCCTGTTTAGCCGATAAGCTGGGGAAGACGCCGGTTAGATGTACTTATTACATATCCACCTTGCCTGGACCATATATCCAATTAACCATCAGAGAGAGCGACTTTTTCTGAACATCGGCTCGACGTGTCTGTAATAAATTCACAGGACAAGGGTTGGAGGCACATGAAATAATTAATCTGGTGGAGCCCTTTCTTGAGGATGATAGTAAGTCGTACAATATAAATCGGAAGACGGAATCACTTACATATAAGTCCATTGCAGAACAAATTCACCGAGAGAAGGTTACACGGAAGTACCTTGGATAGCTCCATGAAGATGTTTAGAGACCTTCGTGCAACAATAAGAATATCTACCTAAACTCATGTGCAGGGCTCGTAAGACTACTAGCCGCCGTTCCGCTAACATAGAGAGCAAGACGATAAAAAGATGAATACAGCCGTATGAACACTATTTTGTCTGTTGTGTACCAGTTTATCTAATTATTTGACCATATTAGTGAGACTTAGGCTCGGATTCACTACGTCTATTCTAGATGCTGCATACAAATGTTGACTAGTTGGTATAGCACTCCATACTTACTTGCGATCCATAATAAAACAAGCTGCTAATTAATCTCTGCCTCATATTAATGTAGCTGGATCATCAAGTTTTATCGGTTGTACAGCTGTCACCCTATGCCAGGTGTGTTGAATTAAGAGAGATTTGTGGCTATATACCGCAATGCGATTTTAAAGCCATTAATACTTCTACATGAATTTCCTTTAGAGCGGATGAGGATCGCTTGATACAATTACATTCTTGATGTTGCAGCTCCCGCTTTTCAAGTCATCGAGTTGAAACGGGCACCAAAGGGATATCCTATAGCCCAGGTTAAGACATCCAGCCGGCGTCACTGATTTCTAGTTCCTCCTCACCAGCCCGCACAACCACCACCCATTAATGCGTAATCTGCAACTGGAAGAAATGCAGATCAGCAGTCTCGGTAGTTGCCAGATCCTGATTATAATTCCCGGCCTTGAAGAACGCCTTGGGAGTAGTGAAGTAAGTCCTCAAGGTTGTGAACGCATTGTTGTTGATCCTGGCTAGCAGCTGGCCACCCTCAAACCGGATCTCATACGTAAACCGCGTGTTCACTGGCACTGTTCCGAGGAGCTGGAGATCTTGTCCGGCCCCGCCGGCCGCCGCCTTCGCGGTCCCGAACTGAATTTTCCCGTCGCTGGAGTAGTACAGCTCCGCAAAGGGCTTGTTGAACCCGCTATCTGCTTGGAATACCTGCCCAATGCAGATGTTGTGCACATTGGTGCCCACCAAGTCCGCAAACAGCCTGTTTGTGCCTGTGTTGGGGCTCCAGGTGGCTTTCTCCCCGAGCTCAGTGCGGCACTATAATTCGCTTGAGTCAGTAATTATTCTTTCTAATAAAGCACACGGGGTTCAAAGAGTCTTGAATGCTCGCAAAACATTACATACGTGCTGGCTCTCGGCGAACTTGACACAGCCCGTCTGAGAGGGGCTGCCGGGTGCCTTCATTACGAGTGCGCCATCGCCGCTCTCCGTGAAGAAGTAGTGGTGCCCGGGATCTTGATACCCGCTGCAGCCCACGAGTTGGGCTGGTGGGACGATTTGCGGTGAGCCGTTGCCTATGGGGAGTTGAAGCTCCCATTTGCTGAGATCGAAGTTGCCGCCCGGCGCACAATTGGGGTTGAGAGCCTCGGCTATGCCTAGGGAGGCGAGGAGGGTGAGGTTGCCGGCGAGCTTCATATTAATCAATGATGGGCACTGATCAGAGGGTATATGTTGTCGATGGGTATGTGATGATTAATGTGTTCAACTGTGCCCTCACTTATTAGGTAGGCTCCTATTAAATAAGTAGATATTCACCCAGCTAGCCAGGACTCGATTCAGCTCTCTCCTCTGAGTAATCCCCTTAAAATCTGACACTGAATCCAGAAATAGTATTTCAGATCTGTCACTCCATTCACTTACCAAGCAGCTGCTCAACTATTATATAACGGGTGTTCTGGTTACCGACTACTTGTACAACGCAGGGTTTAGCCAATCATGCTTGAGGATCAAAGAACGGTGAAAGCTGAACCCCCTAATACCGAATATACCCGGTCAGCTCAGTTTCAACTTGTGGGCCTCTAACGCTGTTAGGAACCTCAATAGCCTACTGCACGAAGTACAGCGTCTGACTTGCATCAAGCGTGGTATTATCTCGTGTTACAAAGGGCGGAGGTGCATCGATTGAGAAGGTTGGCTGGCGTCAGCAGAGCGTACCACATCACGCTCAGCTCGCCCTTAACAAAGTACAAAAACTATGCATTGCTTTGCCCCTCTGTAATAGAATATTTCAACAGCCCTAGCATAATGGGAAGGATTACTAGCTTCCTATACCCGCTAATCTTACGTTAACTTTGCGAAAACAATGAGGTCGTCTGATTTCCATATACGTTCCGCTACGTAATACGTTCCCTTTTCGCTGTCAATTAATGTGAGGTGACGCGATGAAGTTCCAGATTATATCGGATGCTCAATGGAGAATTAGGGTTTCAAGATGGGCCGCCGCACCACCACGGTGGATCAGAGGCTTTGCTATCGATCTGCCCAATATTCCTGCATCTGCCCAACACTTCGCCTACTCCAACAACCCTCTCAAACCTTCTTATTGATAATTTAGCTACTTTATCTTAACAATTCTGACTGTCCTTGGTTACACTGGCTGATTTGTAGGCAAAGTAGTAACGGTGTGTCCTCTATTAAGGAAGTCTATAGCAACTGCGTGACATTGCTGCACGTATTATAATTAGGCAATACCTAATAATTACTAGGGAAAAAGGAGGGAGATAGTGCTAGGGATATCTCTGTACGAGTTTAGGAGGTTCCCAGACCAAGAGATGCTGTGGTATAACGTCGCGGGCGATAACGATCTGGTTGTTTCCTTAATATAGGAAAAAGTAAGAGCGACTAGGCCCGTTGATATCACGGCCACCATAGGGTCAAGAAGAATGTTAAGCTGTTGCTGAAGTTTATTAGTTCCTGACTTGGGTGCTATGAGAATGTGTTGACGGCCTCGAAGCTCGGCTGAGCTGGAAGTAATGGTGTACAAACCTGTCACTGTATCGAAATATTAGTAGATATTTACACTATGAAGGAAAATATGAAATAGCTTCCAACATAGAATATTTGTTTTTGGAAGTCATCTCAGGCCACCTCTTTAACTAATATTGGAGAAATGTCACGCTGAAAGAATACGATACTGTGCAAGCTAAGAGTATAGCAAAGTCCCGAAGGCTGGCAGATTTAATGGAATCCCCCCTACGGAGGAACCAAGTTCTAAAAGGGATGTCTGGTGAAATAAAGCCACACTGGCATGATACTGTACGAATCAATATCTGTGGAACAAAGCAGATCCGTCATACTTATCCGGTTGGCATCGGGGTACCCATATAAACCTAAATCAATTTGATGATCTGGGTTCATGTTCCATGGAAACTCTGGGTACTATCGCGCAAATCCTTCACACTTGTATTTAAAAACTCATTTGGCGGAATGTATCACAAGGGATTGTGTCGGGCTTGGAATGATATTCAATTAATTGTAATAATCTTCAATGAAGTCAAGGGGCCATGCAGATCTCTGGATCCCCCCTTTCCAAGGTGGGCAGATTCCTGTCTTTATGTCTGAATAGCCTCGCTCAAAGTCGCTGAGTAAATTGCTGACTACATTCTCGTAGAAGCAAACTGTTTTAGAGTTCAGAATAAATTAGATCAGACTTTCCGATCTGATCTGATTTTACCCGATCCTCGTATCGGTAGTTTGCCACCGCACATATGATTATGTACATGATATCGGGTGTCCTAAACCCTCGGGTACGCAATACGTACCTACCCATACGTGTGACAGAAAGTTGAGGTTAGTTATAGCGTGGACCAATAGCTGCCCACTTATAGGTAAACAGCATTTCTGTAATGAGGCAATGTCCCATGAAAATGAATCCGATCAAGTGTTCTTTCTTTACTACCCTCATATTAGAGGCTGTCACGAACCCCGTATAGACACTTGTTATTACATAGGGGTCTCAAAACTATGTAAGGCTATCGCAGATACATATACAGAAGTCCTTTTGTCTCCATGCCTTATGATAGAGGCGAATAAAATTGCAGGTATTCGTCGGCTACCAGTGTAGCCCGAATAACAATACTTTGTCACTGGGGCCTAATTACACAAGTTAATACTTTGTCACTGGGGCCTAATTACACAAGTTAATAATTATAAAAGGACCTTTTATCTAGCCCGGCTTCAGTGCTCCATACTACTTAGAAAACCTATTAATAATAGGCTTGTTTATGTATTTAAATAACTCTCGTGAAGTCTTATTAAATGAAAAATGGTTACCATAAACGTTGTTAGCTCCAGTGCTGTATCTAACACCCCTGTTATCGGTTCTTGGCATTTTGATCCCGAAACCGCCCCCAAGGGGAGCTGAAGCTTCGACGCCAAACTTGACCTGGAACGACAAAACAAGCTTCACTATCTAATTAAAACTCGCAATTTGATTGATTCGCTTATATCTACCAGGTCGAGCCACATATCGCTAAACTGAGTACACGTGCCACCAGTGCCGCCCCAAACGACCGCCAAATTGGTGGAGCCGCGATTGAGGTTTCCTCTCTCTTTCAGCCTAGGTTAGTTGCTTTCGTGGGGAACATCGAAACACACCCAGTTGTTTTCTCATCCGCGGAAAGATGCTCTCATATGCTCGTTATAAATACCGGGAAGACGAAACGTTGTCATTGACTTCAACACTTGAAAATCAAGTGTGGTGCGTTACAGGCACGGAGAGGGCTGAATACATTGAAGCGTTAAGCTTCCAAGTGGTAAATGAAGCGTTACGCTTCCAAGTGGTAAATGCGGTACTCTATTCTCGAAACCGCAATCTGGATGGGATGACTGATGCGGCTCTATAGGATACTCCGAATTGCCTAGATGATTTCGCATCTTCTTGTCGGCATGGCATGCTCGTTGATGATGAGATTCTCGACTGGGTAACCCAAACCGGGGGCTATGTGCCCCTAAACAATCTGGACACGAGCAACTCGTTGCGAGGTGGGATCAGGCTTCTAATCTTGGAGCGGTCGTATTACCAACCACCCAGCTTCGACATAAAGAAGGAGACGTTCTTAGCCATCGAGAGACAATTTGCTCTACCCGAAAACGCACTTCTTGCATTCTCCAACGAATGCGGCATGGCTACGCATTTTCTGGACATTGACGAAAGGACCGGAACCCTAAAACGTCTGAGCATGATTATCAAGGCTCATCAGAAATTCCAAGTAGGGAACTACGGACTTGCATTCTCCCACGACTTTGCCACAGGTGTCTCTAGCGGCATCCTCCATGGCACAGGCGTGACAGGGTATGGCCATGACTACAATGTATGGACAAAGCAGGCAGCTGCCGAGATCTTCGAGCACATCAAAGCTGCCCATCACACTTGGACACATCCACTCTGTCTTCCGGCAACGCTTCTTCAACATCACTTGCTCAGGGCGGACTACTTCTGCACAGTCATCCTCTCTAATCGAGGCATGGAGGTGCAGCGCCAGCTGGGCACAGTGCGCTCAGGTCGTCTGTTTGGTCAACAAGCTCGAGATATCGCAACAGAGTTACCAGTTCAGCAGGCGAAGATCAGTCTGAGGGAACTGACAGTTGCAATGAGCAGTCTGACATTCGATGCCATCTGGTTTTGCCACGTATCTAACTGGCAGTGCTTATGCCTGAAGCTTTTCTTGGAAGTCCTTGACGAAATGGAAGGTCTGGACAGAGGATTAAAAGGGGCGAGACTGATGCGTACGAGGATCAGGTACTTGAGCTCATTAGCAGATAGCATAAAAAGTCACAACAACGGGATGAAAGAAAACAGTCAGGCGGACATGAGCGTTGTTCGTCCCCCTCTCCTCCGGAAAGCAACTACTGATAGGTTGCTAATCTGTCATTAGCTTTACAGTATTATCTCTCAGGTTGACAATCGCCTCAACGCTAAAATGGCCGCCGCAGCTAGCCACGATAGCGCCGCAATGAAGACGCTCGCATTTCTGACCACCCTTTTCCTTCCTGGCACATTCGTAGCGACCATTTTCAGTACTGGTCTGTTTAACTGGCAGGACGAAGGCATGGTAGTGTCAAAACTGTTCTGGGTGTATTGGGCGTTATCGATACCGTTGACGATAATTGTGGCAGTGGGTTGGCGGCTTTGGTGGAGTGTAGAGAAGAAACGATTCGATGAAGATGTTAGCGCGGAGATCAAGGCAATTGACGGTAATGGTGGGGTTGCGAGCGAGGCATCCAAGGAATTTCATTCAGGGTTTAACGAACAACGAAAAGAGGAGCGTGGAGGGTATCTTCGCAATCGACGCAAGAAACCGGCCTGAAGACGGAGATTTGGGGGATTACGAATTCACGGCTTTCTGGACTTGATCTTTCTATTTTGGATATTATCATCTTTTGCTGGGATTGTATCCCTTGAAAAGTTTGCTTTCATCCCTATGCGTAAGGCGTTCCAGGGTATATTTATCCCCATCTTCCCCTTCTACTAGAGGAGCTAAGGAACAGTTTATATCTAGCCATTGAAGGATTCCAGATAGTGTTGTTCAAGTGCATCCCCCTCACCCTATTCCGTTGTGCATTCTCCTGGCAAATCTTCCAATCTGAGTACTCGGACTCCGTCGATTTCACCAGTGCCGAGAGGATCAATTTCAGACAATCCAGGTGGTGTTTGTCTTTGCTTTGCATCAACCGGTTTTATTAGTGTCTTCCAACGCTCTATCGTGTCATTCAGTTTTTTTCCTCGTTGCCATTCCACAATGGCCTCGAAATCTCTGCACTGTTTCCTAATCTCGAAGTCCGGAAAAGGCTCGTCTTGACTCTCCCTCCAATTGAATGTGACAATGTCGACATCAGCGTGGCACATGAGATTCTCCAATATTGTGCCTAGACAATGGTTTAAGTGCATCCCAAACTGGATGGGGGGCGTTAAACCGTATTTCTTCCCCCAATAATAGTTATAGTTGGTGATAAGTCCCTGTCTGAGCATATTAAGGCAATGGATCTGGTGAAATACGTCGATTTGGCCCATGTATCCATCACCCCATGAGTCAGACCACCACGACTGAGGCGATTGAATAGTCAAAGAAGGGTCTTTTCCAAGTTTGCGAATCTCACTTTCAGAAATGCTGATTAGATTGACACGGGTGATTCGATCCCATGCCTCGTCAACAGCCGGCGAGGGAGGCAAGCGATAAATATCCCTGGGATCTGTAACATTTGGTGTGAGTGGGATGTGTAGATCCTGGAGCTTTGTAGGTATGTTCAGTTGGTCGAATATAGGGGCTTAGAAGTCAATATATTTGAATTTCCATATAGAATTATGGCTGGGGACAACACTTACAGTATGAGCTAGTCGACCTGAGTAGGTAGTTTCCATGTTTCAGATACGTAAAGCAGAGAGCAGCAGTTATGATATTTGACGTGACAAGAGCCGCTGCAAGTAGAGCGTATGGGCGCAATAGACGGGTGCGTTCCTTTGGTTTGCTATAGTGATCGTCCTCGTTGTCTCCAGAAATGAGGTTCTCTTTAAGATTCTCTCTTTGACTGAGAATCCCATCACTCTCGAATGAGTCGCGGGTCATCTCCTCGAGCATCATAAGTTCTGAGTGTGCTGCGAGATGAGATGATAACACTTTGGTAATTGAAGTGTTAAGCTAAAGAAGATGTGAGTTGGAATCATATTGGGGTCGAGCGACTTCCCCTCCCACTCAGCTACTCCACTTGCGTATAATCCTTGATGGTGAAAGCATCATTCATACGAAGCCAAGACATACTCCCTGCCTATCAGGGACCTTCTGCACAAACCAAAAGCACGTAATCTTGTGTAATGGACCTCATTAGATAACACATTTCACGTTCATTGGCAATTGGGCTTGTCGAGGTTCCCATCGTATGAGGAGAGCAGTTGATCATCCGACAACTCTCGGTTATCACGTGCATGTTTTCGGAGAGAAGGTCCGTGAAACTAGAGTCAAAATTGATCTATTCACAATAGATCCTTGCTATCGAGATCAGATCGTCCCGCGGATCGTTGGACTTGGTAGTAACTGCCGTCGTAATTGGTTCAGAGTTACGCCGTAAAGGTGGTCAATGCTGACATTAATGCATTTGTGCGGCGTAGGAAGGCAACAGGTAACATATTGCGGGGGACTCTTGGTTTCCGACGAGCCTGGGCTTCGAGGGGAAATGGTGCTGATAAAAAGAATATAAAGGTTCACGTCGGTCACTTGAAAATTAGCTTGACTTGCAAATCTATTCTGACAACTGCAGTGCCCATATTACTGTCTCATTCCTATCTCTCAACTAACAATTCATCATCATGCGCTTCTCTATCGCTACGGCCTTGCTCGGCGCAGCTTCAATTTACGCGGCTCCCACTATCATAGGTATAACTCTATACAGTATTTTTAAGGGCAATGTCACTAATATTGAGGTATAGTCAAGAAGAATGAGATTGCCGCTAAGTCGGAGTCGGAGCAGATCGAGAAAGCAGCTGCGCCCTGGCCACTTTATGTAGCCAAGGATGCCAAGAGAAGCGAAGAGGCTGCTCCGGTACCCTGGCCTCTATACGTGGCCAAAGACGCCAAGAGAGATGAGGAGGTGGCGGCGCCTTGGCCGCTCTATGTAGCCAAAGATACGAAAAGAAGCGAGCAAGCACCCGCGCCGTGGCCGCTATACGTAGCTAAAGATGGCGCTGCTGTTGAAAAGTGATCAGTTTATGGGCGTGGATAGCTCACCAGCGCTGTCAACTGTTAGTTGATAAGGCAACATTATTGTTACCACGCTGCCATAACGAAATACCGAAACGAATACCATAATTCAATTTGGGTATGGTTATGAATCTTAATGTACCTTAACCCAGGATATTTTAAAGGGCGACGGTTTGCCTTATCAACCAGCGGGTTCTTGTTGTTGGTAGCCTAGTAGAATGTGATGTTCTAGAGGGGATGCATTAGTAGTGGCGTATCGGTAGAAGTTAACCCGGACCGACGAAACGCAACTCGTAGCACCGTCCGTCAGGTGATTAAGTGAATGCCAATTCTTCGGAACTCTACATAACCTAAGACCATACACCAGAAAACCTCTCTTGTTGGGCACAGCACATGGCCCGTATATGTATATTAGCTAGATAGTTATAACAGGGAATTTCCTCGTGCATTAACAATGAGTCAACACTGGCCCTACTACTAATTAGGTGGAACTGTGACACCTCTTTCATTTAGACATTGACATTGTTCCACTGAAGTAGTGCAGATGACATTGTTGAAGGGGGTAAGTTAATAGAATCCCACTTACATATGTAAATAAGGGGTAAGAGGCCTTAGGGGCCAGGGGAAAAGGGGCAGCTAACTTGGCTCCACGCCACACACTTGATACAAACTGCTTGTTATTGCGATTTGTTTTTACTGTAATATTGTTGCCTTAATTTGATCAAGAAATCTGCAATTCATCAAAGTGATTAATATGATAATTGGATATGCATGACCAGCTTATCTCCGTCCTTAGGATGTGAAGTGCCAATGTAACAACGGCATGGAATGGTATTAAAATTGCAATCATCATCTATGTTGCTAAAGGGGCCATGTGGCTCTCTCACTCACCTCTATAAGGCGGGCAAACTACGGTCTTTTATGCCCGAATAGCCTCGCCTAAATCGCCGGCTCCGCTGAATCGAGCAGCACCTTGTCTTAGAGGATCGGGTGGGATTGGATAATTAGATCAGATCCAATCGGTAACTTGCTGCTTATATGATTATTTATATGATGTCGGGTGCACCAAGCCCTTAGTATGCATGCGTGTGACAGGCAAGCATCTGCCCGGCCAAATTCACTATCCATCTAACGACTTCGTGGTCTTGGAAATCCTATCTAGGATATATCTTGCATACTTAAAGTCACACAAGTACGAACTGTACATTGTATGTGGCACATTAACCCGCGTATTGGTCCGAACAAGATTACAAATAACTTGTGGACGGTGAAATCATCAGCGGTTCGCGGGAAACTATTATCCCCGAGCGAGCGAGCGTTGTGTCAGTTTCTGGGCGAGTATTCCCTCTTCACGACTAAACTTCGTTTAGTGTGGTCGGTGAAAGTTAAAGCAAGCCACACCATAGTTAGGGGTTAATATTCCCACCAGAACATATTTAATTTTCATACTCGTTATTGAGGTATTTATAGTATATTTCCAGTGTGTACGAAGAGAAAAACTGCGCGTAACGACTAACCAGATGTTGGTATCACGCCAGTAGACCCTCCCCCAAGGTACCAGGACCCAATATCAGTCAATCGACCCGCGTTGTTCAGGAATGTCGCGTTTGGACCAACGTTGCTAACGTTTGACTACACCGTAAAAGTCAGTAAATGAGAGATAGGCCGGGGATTCCCGGTCACCATGAGCTCCAAGGACGAGAAACCAGCTTTCTCAAAACACTATTGGGCCCTGGGTGTATTACAAGGGAATAGAATCCACTATGATATTACGTACCCGGAAAGCACCAAACCATGAGTATCTCTCGAGGTTGCTAAGGCCATCCAAGTATGGAATGGCCTGGTTATAAAATTGCTGCGTTGTTGCCAGATCCACATTGGGATTCGTGAATTCGGTGAGCCAGATTTTGGGAGGTTTAAACCTACGCCACCCCCATTAGCAGAAACACCGGGTAGTAAACAGCATCAGCCCGCAATCAACAAGTGGTAGTGCCCTTACATGGAGTTGACTTTGTTGAGGAGCGATTGTAGTCCCGCGAAATCATTATACCAGTGAATTGGTAGGAAATCATAGGGGCATTGGCTTGCAGTATTGCTCTGTCGCACCATCTGTGTGCAGTTGGCCAGAAACTGGTCCAGCCACTGCAAACCAAAATCATCGCCGTTGACGGCGGGTAGGCCGATCCTCACTCCCTGTTTCTGCAGCGGGACGAAGTCGGCGATCCAACCGATTGCTGCAGTGGCAGGGGTAAGCTGGGCACCGCCGTAAGAAAACGGATATTCGGGCTCATTGTAGGCGAGCACGTTCTTAATAGCTCGACCGCCGGCAATGAGTTGCTTAACATAGGTACTAAAGCTTGTGTCTGAGGGGTTGCTGCTCTGTCCCCATTTCTGCGGGACAAACTCGATCTGTGACTGGGGAACAGAACTATACTGGGTACTCGGTTCTTGCCCATAGTTGTAGTACCATGTCAGGTCCGACCCCGACTGGATCCAGATAGCATTGTCTTGAGGCCAGTTAGAGTTAGGTATGTGGATGAGACCGCGCTTCGCGGATCTCGTGGCGGCAACAGATGATGCCAGAAACAAAATTGACGATTCAATCTTCATGGCCGCTACTTCGAACAGGCAATAATAAAATTTGAATAAGCGCCAGAACTGATACTAAAGTGATAAGAGATGAGTGCTTGAGTACTTCCAAGAAGAGAAAAGACGAGAAATAAGTGACGTTGTGTTATATAGAAACGAACCAAATCATTGTACTACGCACCCAATTCACAATAATGTGAGGGATTTGCAACGCTACATAATGAGCGCTTCACATCTCTCTATACGCTAAATCGGGGTAGTTTTCTGCTGGAGCTCGGACCGATAAAAGATTCCAAAGCCCGGCATAGCAACGGCATTATTTTCTATTTGTTCAATGGCGGCTTGGGTGTTCATTGGGCTTTATTCACATGACATCCCAACCTATTAATGGAGTTACAATGAGGACTGGTGAGGGCCAACCTCGAGTTAATCTGACAGCGGGCTAGTGTGTAGGTATCTCGGGTTTGCCGATGGGCTTTCTATTACTGACCTGTACGCTATCCTATTACTAAGGTATAGGAATAAGATGGCTAGGGTATGTGATAATACTGTACTATATACTGGTAGTGTTGTTAGGCGCCCGGGTCTTCTCCATGGCGTCGTGTTAGCGTGTTGATTCTCTTCCTAGTGATAATAAATACGAAAATCTTTCGTATTTAAATGGTTTTCTTTGGTGGGCTCGCACTCGGGCGGGCCGTTCACGTCCTCAACCTGCATAGTACTTGTGTTACAGAAGATCTCTAACGGTTTGGTTAATGTTAGTCTGTTTCCCCGCAAACCCTCCAATATTAGAAGCCTGACACTAACCACTAGTCCCGGTAGGTTCTACTCCGTATTCCGAAGACTATTAGCTGCTTGAGGCTCGCAAGTCAAATCCCACACACTTTTGACCCCCCCTGTCCAACCCCCCCTTATTTTTTGAAAGAGAAGGTGATATGTTCGACGAACGCACTTGTGGTCAATTAGTCAACCTCGCAGCGGTAAATAGCAAGGCCGACGATACTACCCTGCTTACTTTCTTGATTAAAACCCCAAATTGGAACTCTATCGGCCCGTGTCCGACTTGGCAATATGCAGCCACTCCCCGGATTCTGGTTTTTGGGCTCTCGTGGGCGAGCCCCATGGATGCGCCGCCCACACCCTTTACCCACCCTCCGCCGCGATCTCGCGCACGCGACGGGCTCGCGAGCTTCCCGGTAGGTCCGGGTGGGATGGGACTTCGACGGCGAACTACAAAATAGCGGCCGGTTACCGCCAGGTGGCAGCGGGGGGTCTCGTGCATTAAGCTTAATTAGGAAGGCCAGAGAATTTCCTATTTGGGCGGTACGCTGCCAGCAGAAAATTGTTCAACATACCTGTTTGCCCTTCATTTTAGTCCAGCGGCAAATTACTTCCATTCAAAAGCGAGGGCAGCACGTAGTCTATCTATTGTTGAGGATTGTGCCCGACGTTTAGCCAAGACCCTTCGATGCTGGAGCGCTGGGAAACCTGGAAACAATAGATCTTGGAACGGCGTTCTTCAGTCCAGCGTGACAGAATACTAAGACAACGCCAGGAATACAGAGAATAAAAACAGGGAACAAAGAATCGGGAGTGAGAGCTAGAACCAATCCCGTCGCGCCGTTGCAACTAAGAGGCTCTGGGTCTGTCGTAGCTCCGGCACTGTGCACCGACTTTTTACTAATAGTAGATTTTAAAATCCTGACTAGGAACATGAGCGTATCTTGTGGGAATTAGAGTCAAGCAAGCACTATTCGTTGTTTCAACGCACGAGGCTACTGTCTGCATCTAGGTAACACACCTTCTTTACATACCTTTGAGGATTCGGCCCTGATTACACCACGGCCGGGGTTACACGTGCAGGAGGTTATGAGAACCGCCGAGCAAACCATCACTAGTTTGCCATTCCTGATATTCCACCAGATGACTTGTTGTGGAGGCTGCTGAGCCGTTCACGGGAGGATGTGGAGAGTTTGGAACTAAAGGCCAAGGCTCAAAATGGCGGATATCGATGCCTCTGTGAATATATATACCGTCGTTAGAATTCGCAGCTGTGACGAGTTTTATCCAGATGTGACAGCGACGACAAAACATAATATCTGCATCCCGACTTCGCCTACACCCACAGGGTGAGCCTCTTCTCTAACCATAATCATGGCTGCTTCAGTTTCAAAGTATCTTGGAACTCTTTTGAGTCTCTATGCTGCCGGCTCCGCAGCCCAGCAAGGGCCTTACTTTGTCCTAGGGAGTGGCATGCCCTTAGTGATCGAGCGAGTGGACCCCGTCATCAATCCAGGTCAAGCACTATCAAACCATGTGCACTCGGTTGTCGGCGGGAACGGATTTGCGCCGACCATGGACTTTGCGCAGGCTCAGAGATCAACTTGCGCCACAGTTTCTCCTAAGGCCGACAAATCCAACTACTGGGTAAGCGCCGCCGTTTGAAACCAAGGTACCTGGCCGAGGGGTTGAAACTAACATCTGTTGTGCCAAAATACAGATGCCAAACTTGTATTATCATGACCCCAGGAACGGTTCGTTTATTCGTGTACCAGAGCAGCCGTATCACAAGATCTACTACAAGTATGGCAACGGTGCAAATCAATACGACTCCGACATCACCGAGTTTCCCCAGGAATTCCGCATGATTGCCGGTAGCAATGTAGATCGTTCGTACAATTATACTACCATGGGCCCTTATGGTAGTGAGCTGGGCTGGGCGTGCCACGGCGATGGCCAGGGACACCCTGACTTCTATACCACTGGTATTCCGAAGGGCTTCACTGCTTGCCCCGGTGGTCTTGCGGCTGCCATCACGTTCCCATCTTGCTGGAATGGCAAGGCTTACGACGTCAATAACCCGACAGCCCATATGGCCTATCCGGTCGCCGATACGCTTCAGGGATGTCCCGCCACCCATCGGGTCGCACGATTCCCGCAGATCTTCATCGAGTACTGGCTCAACGTCAACACATTTAACGGCTTATACTCAGCTCAAGACACGCCGTTTTTGCTGTCAAATGGCGATCCTACCGGCTACGGATTCCACGCCGTCTTCGTAAGTTGACCCTGGCCTTCAGATCTCTTCCCCGAATACTAATGAAGCTTGAAGATCAATGGTTGGGACGTTGGTGTTCTGAAGTCCATCATGCCCACGTGCAGGCCCGGCAATACTGCCACACCACCCCTTTCAGACGCATCCTGCTTTGGTAACCATGGTGGCCTGTTTACTCAGCAGGAAATGGACGCTTGCCGCCAGCACCCCACGACAGACGAGAACGTTGGCTGGAAGTTTGGTCAGGAAGATAACCCCGTCGGTAACGTCTATACCGCCGGCGGAGTTGTTGGCAACAAATTGCCAGGTTGCAACCCTATCCAAGCGGGTCCTGGCCCGGCTACGGTCCAGAAATGCTAAGATACCTACTCTGTCTGGCGCATGCTTTCCGTATTTCATTGGATGAGAACTGGCTCAAGTGGCATCTTAAAACGGTTTACTGTCGCAGCGCTTCTACATCGCTCGAGAACACCAAAAACCTTGCTCGACTGTATTGAAGCCTCGCCAAGGCCATTTGTTGCTATATGTCTCTGCAAGATCTTTACAACCTTATCATAACACCAGTCTCATTTTACCTCTACCCGAGATCCAAGGCGGTAGTTGGAGTACATTAACAGGATTACAAATTTCATCCTTTGGTCCCTATCGCAACGCATAGAGACAAAAGGACTTCTGTATATAGCTAGGATAGCCTCGCGTAGGTGTTTTAGACTTCCTCGTGCAACAACAAGAGTCTATTGCCTACCGCATACTTGGATTCGTGACGGTCCTATTGTATTTTGGTAATGATTTAAAGGTACCTTGATTGTTATTGGTGCAACTAGCTACCTAAACTATCAAACCATTAGTTACAGGCATGAAAGTCGTGTTTAATTTTTATTCCCTGTATTCGGGGACTGGAGGCTTGTAAGGGACAAACTAGCGGCATTGATAGCAGCCAAGGGATTGAATAGCCTAACCACCCATGCTTCCAAGTTGCGGCTCATTAACCTATTAAAAACTCATAGGCGAGCAGTAACATGCTGTCAGCTATTTTGGCGACCCCGTCTCCCTCCCACTCCTCCGCCAGTCTCCTGTCTAATATTGTAATCGCGTCTTCCTCTTCGATCCTCTCGATCCTCATTAAAACAAAGAATCGTAATATAGCGGTTATTGGCATCAAAGTTTGTCACAACAGGCGCAAGGGGATTCTTTAGTATAAAATAGGACATTGTCATAGTTCGGCTACATTCTTCGATCTATATTTCTGAGACCTCAAGCGGCACCCAGTTGATAATATCCGCGTCACAACACCCCTGATCTTGCAGAAATCCTCAATCCAGGCCGGAGAGCCCTGGGTTGCATTCCTCAGTTAGTCTGCAAGGACGGATATAGCGCTGATTTGGTATTTTTCTATCCCTAACCCTTGCAAGCCACTAGATCTAGCCAATTAGTTAACGAATATTTTAGGTAACAGTATCCACTTCTTTGTCGTATACCTTCTGTAGGGTTCTATTGGCACCAAATGGACAGCTCTGTTATCCACGGGTGCCCTGGAGAGCTTTGGGCTTGGCCGCCGCTTCACCATCGATAAGGACAGCTCCACACGCGAGATGCGTCTAGGAATGAACTCGACGCAGACGCTGGTCAACATTAAGGCCAATGCATTGGGTGTCCCGCAGCTCTGCAAGTTCATCTCGGCTGTGGCTAACGAGGACGTATCTGTCCCCGATGCCGACTTTGTCAATATGCGCGATGCGGACATCTACGTTAGCAAAGGTTGCACGTGAGTCGATACCTACTACCCAAAGGCTTCAAGTTGAAGGGCACAATCAAGCTCTGAGATATAGATGCAGAGATAAACAGTATTAGTTTCCACTGTTTAACTAAGATCAAGAGCTTCGAACTAGGTCCTTTGGGGCTCAAGAGCGCCCTTGAAAGCGAGGAAGACGCGTCCATGGAGATCACGCTCAACCCGATCAAGCAGTCCCTTTAGTTGATTGCCCGCATTGAAATTTTTGACATTTCGTGCGTCTGCTTTGTCAACTGCCAGTTCATGTGGAGTGCTGGTCTGCTAAATAAGGTGCACGCCAAGATGCACCAGCGCGAGAAGGGGGAACGGAAGGTAGAAGGTGGCAAAAAGGATATTAAGACAGGAAAGGAGCTCAAGGGCCACCCCAGGGGTTGTGACTAGGAAATATACGCCTTGATGGAGCAGCCCATCATCACGCGGGTCAAGCAGGGCATCCTCATAGCCATCGACAACACGCAAAAAGCATGGAGAATGGCACTAGGAGCGCCACGGATGCTGTCGAGCGTGAGAAAGAGGCCTGGGAAAGAGATTGTTGCGAGGCTCAGGAGAAGTTGGATGCCGCGCACAAGAAGCAACAGGAAGGGATTGACCGTCTCGGTCGCGAGATTAAGGAGGCGCAAGCTAATTTGGTGAAAGTCAAGCGATACAACGAGAAATACGCGTCTTACGAGCGAGCCAAGTGCAGCGCCACGCCGCAGGGAAGATGGGGACGGGCAGAACCGAGAACACAAAAGGGAGTGGAAGATGCAGGAGCGAGAAACAAGCGCAACAATATATGGGGTACTTTTTTCTCCAATGTTGGTGATGCAACCGCCGCTGTCGACAGCGCATTGCAAGATCTGCGCAATGCCGAGCGCAAAGTCGACAGACTCAGCCGGGAGGCCGATCGACTCGAGGATTGCATAAGCGATCAGTGGTGGCGCATCGACCTCGAGGCCGAATGGCTGGCGAAGCGAAATGCATAGGCGTCTGCGAGAGGTGGGATACTCGTCTACGAGGGCATCTTCCGTGGCGCGCGTAAGATTGTCGGTAGCCCCCTGTTCCGCGAGCTCAAGAAGGCCATGGACGCTGCGGAGTGGTATCTCAACACGGTGGGTAACCAGATCCGCTCGACCCTAGAGACAGCAGGCCGTATCGCATCGCACGCGTTCGATGAGCTGCAGAAGGCCGTCATGGAAGAAGATTTCACCTTCGATAACCTCATGAAACATGCAAACAACCTTGCCGACAAGGTCGAGCAGGATTGTCAGCAGTACGAAGAAGAGGCAACGCCGGCGTACCGTGGTGCTGGACAGGCAAAAGGAGAAGATGGTCAGTGAGTTCAAGCAGGCGGGCTACGTGGGGTGTAAGAAGCCGTCGAGTTCGCACGTAACAATAAGAAAGCTCTTGCTGCGTTCAGTGCACTGAAGAATGCAGCGCACAGCGCGATTCGCGACTTCGTCGCTGCGACATTGGACACTATGATTGACATCCAACGCATCGAGCTCAAGGGCATATCCGGGCTGATAAGTCGGAAAGGAGGCTTCCCACCTAAGTATCAAGGGGAAGCTGGGCGGCAAGGACTTTTCTGTCGAGGAGAGGTGGATGCCAAATAAAACGGACATCCTCCTGGCTAAGATTGGTCTGCATGCTGTGGCGAGCATCACGGGGTCGAGTATGGACAAGGAGATTAAGGCTCTTGACGATAAGATGGAGAACAACAAATGATCGATTTTGGGATATCGAGGGATGATGATGGTCTGCTATTTGACAAATTCCTGTGTAGAAATTGACAGTTTAGTAATTATAATCCAGTGCTTCATCTTGTACATAAGGTAATATTCCAATTGTTCGAGGTCCTGTTGGTGATTATCCCGACGAGACTAAACAACATAGTCCAGGACCTTTATGTCATCCATCTTGTCAGCCACTCTTCATAGATGCGAAGAATAACGCTCGTAAGCTCCTGCAACGAGAAGATGACCACAAATAGGTGCTAGGTTCAAGTCTTCGCATGATGCACTATTATCCTCATCGCTTTGTGCTAGGCAAGCATTCGGCGAAGAAATAGAAGTATCCTATAATTTTAAGAACAATTTTCAGTATTAGGTTGAGGCCCTTGGCGATATAACTATATGATTAGCTAGTTGGCTAAGGATGTCCCACGAAAAGAGAGAAGGGAGAAGGGAAGAGGGGAGGAGGTTGAAGGGTGAAGGGGTGGTATTGTTTGGGGCTATGAGCTCAGGGCGGTCACAGGCGGCAGAACCGGTAAAGCCGCCGCACCGCTACGACGAGTCAGCAGATGCTCTCATCACTTGTACCGAATATTGAATATTACAACCACATTTTAGTCGGGTTTGAAATGCACTGTAGTCATAACAAGGCGCTTTCCGTTCGGCGTAGCATTCTCAACGGAGTATTTCAAACTGAGTTCGTGGCGCAAAGAGATCCCCGTTCTTGTTTGTTTGTATACTGCAAGGCAGAGACCATTTGTGAAACCCTAATATTTTCGTTGTGACGATTACTCCTGCTAATACATACGTGTACGGAACGTCGGCAAATACGGCTATGAGTTCTTGGTCCGCTGGGGCGTCGTTGAGTGGGCATCTAAGGAAGCCGATGCCGAAGCGATCCTGTTGAGAGACGGATATGCGAGGTAATTCCTGCAATATTGTAGGCAACTGCTTGCTATCCACTGTGCTGAGGCTGTGTTGACTGGTAGCGACGTTGTAGAGTTGCGCCTTCACACCCTCCAGCGAATCCTCCAGCTTCATCATAAAAGAGTGCATGCGATCGGGATTTTGTTGCTTATAAGTGTCCGTATCCTAATGATAGGTCTGATTTGCGTGGCAGTGCTATTTTGTTTGAGTGGCAACGGTGGCGGCGGTATACTTGCCTATTTGAATACCTCTAATAAAACTATGTGTATGAATAATGCTGTTGTCTATTTATTAACGCATGTTGCAAGCTGGAAGCCGTAGGGAGAAATGGAAAGTGTAGCAGGCTTTCCCGGAGCGTTTTAGATCTTTTGATGTAGGATGCATTTCTTTTAAATCATAGTATCGGTGAAGGCAACGTCAGTCGGAGATACTTTCGGCAAGAGTTTCAGTTTCCCAACACGCTGGTCATGGAAGACCAACTATCTACCTCTTAGTAAGCAACTACTACAACTATTCTGGCCACACCCGTATCGACTTTAGAATCGTTGAACATTGATGTGAAGCTATTATGGCCCCTGGGCTGAAGGGAGAGTCCTATTCACGGAGGCGGGGCCATATCTCTTTTAATAGGCCTCCTTTTTCCATCAGAGTCTGGGAGCGTCTCACATGCACAGTTACCGAGGGTTTCAGACACTCAGTATTATATAAATAATCACATGAGCAACCGAAAAATTGCCGATCAGATCAGTTCGGGTTGGGTCTGACGTGATCGCAGTCGCAACTGTCTGATTCCCCAATGCAAGCAGCTGCGTGATTCGGCATAGCGATTTCGGCGCGGCTATTCTCGAGGCAAAGACCGGAGTTCGCCCGCCCAGTAGAAGGATAGCGAGAATTCTACATAGCCCCCCTTGGCTGCATAGAAGATTATTACCATGTGAATATCCTTTCAAGCCCTTAATCGTAAGCCCTTGTTACAGAGTAATTAAATTTGGCTATTGGTATTATTAAACGCGAGGTATAATTATTTCAATAAAGTCAAGGAATACTATCTTGTTAATCATTAGGCTATGTGACGCACCATTGTTGCGAGTTCGAAGGTAGATTTCCCATCATTAAACCAGAGCTTAAAGCTAGGAGAAATCTCGGTAAGGCACTACATGGTGAATGGTGGAAAGTAGTTTGAACCAGGAGCCACATGAGGGAAAGAGGGGCAAGATAGAAGCTCCGAGGCATGTAAACCCGAATATCCCGCTGGCATTCGCTAGAGTCCGCCCATTCACTTTGATTTGTCAATACGTAGCTCTTTTGTTTACATGTCGTTAGGCATGCTTCGGGAGGCAGCCCAATAGCCGCGGGGTAAATTTACCAGTCACACTAACCGAGTCTCTCAGCTTTGGATATTGTTGCAATACAACGCGGCACCCCGTATATCTACGAGCTTTTTAATTCTAGATGGGTGTATAAGGAATCTAGTAATTGAGATAGGCAACTGCCACTTGCTGTCGCGCAAGGGCCCATTCTCAGGTGTCTTGTAACGGTGTGGTTTCTGTCTCTTGGCCTTCCTCGGATAGTACACAGTAATAAAGCAATCATGTAGGGAAATAATGCATCGGGGAAGCTTTTACGCTCAAATGGTAAGATACCTTAAGTCGCATAATATCTCCCTGGCTATACTCCAGGGGCTTCGTGAGCATGCATGTAGCGTAGCCGAAAAGCGGGCCCCGCTTGAGGCGAAGAAAAAATCGCGCTGTGCTTTCTTATTTCGTGATATTGGCGTGGTCCTTTGTGTGGGCTTTTGGCTCCAATGACAATATCTATAATAGCAAAGAAAATCAATTCCTAGCTATAAGGCTTGTGGTTATCAACTATTATCGCAACCTCCATCCAGCTTCAGCCCCTACTGCACTCCAGCCTGGGTTGTTGATTCACCCCGATAAGACTCGCCAGGCCCAAAGAAACATGGATTCCAGGCGAAAGACTGTCTAGAAGGGCACGAACTAACCGCGGTCTGTTGATACGATATATAGTATATATGCTTCCATTAAATCCTTATGGGATACTTCAGACGCAGTTGGCCCCCGTATCTATTTTCGATTTAGTATATGCTGTTTCATAGGAAGCTTCTAGTTCTTTCCTGAAGAATAGAAAGTCAAACTTACTTGGCAATAAAATAGGGAGCAGGAATGAGTGCTAAAGCAATGAAACCGAGTATAGTGTTTCCCCAGCCAAGTCCGATAGATCTGTCTACACATGCAAAAACTTTAAGAACGAACTATGCCATATAGAAAGAGGAGATAACTTACAAAGATATGGACCAGCAAGAGGCAGGAATGTACCGGCCACATTTCTTGACGACGCTAACGCAGCAGTGGATGATGCTGCATAATCTGGAAATGCGTCAATCATATATGTTTGGAGAGGAAGAAAAATCCCAATCATTCCCAGCCCAAAACACGCTAGCCCAAATATTGGTGCTAACCAAAACGCGTGCTGGTGGGCTGACCACCCATACCAGAAGAATGATATTGGAATTAAAAAAGAGAAATAAACGCAGACTTTCAATCTGACCTCCGGCACGGCGACATTGTCGTTTAGCTTTGTGTGCTTTGCCATGACACGGTCGCTAGTACTGCCAATGACAAGAACTCCAAGTAAGAAGCCTAGGCCGATTCCAATGTAAGAGAGACCGGAGACTCCGATGCTCCAGTGATACTCCTGCACAAAAACAGTCGTGATTGTGGTCAAAAGCAGATAGAGAAGTCCGTAAACAAACCCCGAGTATAGACAGATTATTCCTGTAATCGGTGAAGTAAAGATGAACTTTAAGTTATTAGCATAGTTGGTAAACCATAGTAGAATGATCTAGTTTTCAATCATACATACCTTCCAAGGTCGAAGCATAGACTGGGCCAGGTTGACATCTTTGTACCCCGCGGCGTCGAAGACGTCAACGGGGGCATACCAATCTAAACGATGCCATAACTTTCGAGGTTGGCCCTTGAAAGCTCGTTTCCTTGCTACAATAAGTCGGAAATTGGTCTCTCTGCTCCCAAATATTTGAAGTAGAACCGTGAGACCTCCTAGAATAAGAAGAAGCCAGAATACCTATACATCTCCGTTAGCGAGTGAAGGCTTAACTGAAGACCATAGTATTACCCATCTCCAACCGGCTGCCTGTGATAAAAACCCGCCAATTATTGGACCGATTACAGGGCCTAGCAATGGGCCCAATGCAAAGACAGCAGTGGCAACCCCCCGTTCATTCGAGTCGAATAAATCCGATACAATACCGCCCCCAATCGAAAGGCATGCGGAACCACCAAGTCCAGCAAAGAGGCGAAACACGAGGAGGGATGTGATATTCGGTGCGAGGGCACAGGCAAGTTGCCAAATAGCAAAGATGGCTGTGGTGATGTCCAGTATCTGATACGCCAGTGTCAGCGCAATAAATGGATGAAGGGTTGGTGGGTACTTACCACTTTACGGCCATACTGCTCACTTAAAGGGGCAGCGATGAGGGAGCCGACCTGTATCAATTTCCAGCGGGAGTTCCATTCTCTTTCTTGAGGGAAGGCATAGGCCTACTTACCACATATCCCAAGATGAAAAATGAAACTGTAAACGTGGACAATGTGGCGGAGTCGTTGTGGAACTCGGCATTCATCAACGACGTTGCCGGCGCGAATATAGACGATGCCAGTGGGCTGATGCATTTTAGCATGCCAAGAAAAACCGTGCAGTGCATGATGACCCTCACCTAACCAGACAAAGCCAACTCGCAATGGACATGATGAGCCACTTACGTTGGAGCGGCCAAGACCTGTATGCGTCAACATCATGCTTAACATGCTCGGGGATAGTATTGTGCATCTAGGTACTTTGGATCATCATCGACAGCCGGCTCACCGATTTCTTGCGAACCAAGGGCGACAGCCTGTCCCCGAATGTTGTCATAATAGTCTTTTGAGTCCATTGTCGATGCAAAAGCGTGCGCAACGCCAAGGGATCGTCAGAAGTATTTCCTGATGCGCTTGAGTTGCGTGGTATATTATCGTTCGAGCAAAAAATGCCTTAACAGAACTATCTACACTCTTTCTTGCTCATTCAGTAACCAACAGAGCCTATAGGTACTGGATAGTCAGGGATGCTCGGTTAACACCGTGCGGATCCGCCGCTCGGTTACTGTGGCTGCGATCTGGTATTGCCGATACCGACATATACAACCGAGCTGGCCAGAGGCTTTTGACAACACAATTGGCACACGGTCTACCAGGAATAGATTGGTCCCGCTATTGTCGGCTGAGGTTTTACATGTCAAATACATATACCGTGGGTGTTGAATTGTGTGCAGCTGGGGAAGCCATGGCCTCCGCCAAGACCCCATGAATTGACAACCCAAAAGAAGCGCAATAGTCACCAGCCGTATTATCAACATGAAAGCTGAACCGCGGAAAAAGACAATTTTAATTACTGGATGTAGCCCAGGGTCTATCGGTGAAGCGTTAGCAAAAGAGTTCTTACTCCAAGAAAGTATATAGCCCAAACCAACTCAAGATTTTGGTAATTAGCGTCTTCGACTAATATGAGATTAGGGGTGGCAGTTTTTGCAACATCGTTGCCGGGAGAAATCCTTCATGAGCTTGAATCATTAGGTGCTAGTTGTTTTCCAGTAGATGTGACATCTGCGGAAAGCGTGAGGGCACTGAAAGGTGCTCTAGTCGAGCGGATAGGCGATGAGCTTGATGTACTCATAAATTGCGCGTACGTATTTTCCCCTATGAAACACAAGTGGATATCCCGAGATGGCTAACAAATAAGCAGAGGCATGAGTAAGATTTGACCAAACACTTCGTTGTTCGGGACTGTACAGCCGCTGACAACTTCCAGATTATGTCATGCCGGCTCTCGATGTGGATGTGGACGAGCTAAAGCGCACTTTTGACGTGAATCTCTTCGGACTAGTCCGGATAACCCAGATATTTTCTACCCCTCTGATCAACCGGAAGGGTCTTATTGTCAATGTGGGGTCTCTGGCCGCATATGCACCTTACGTCTTTGGATCATCATACAACGCCAGCAAGGCAGCTTTGTTGGCTTATAGTAACACATTACGAATAGAATTAAGCCCTTGGAGGTAACTGTCCCCTCCCCAGCGCCGGAAAAGTCTGTGTTAACATGCCTCAATAGTGTGCGAGTAATGACAATCATCGCCGGGCCAGTGGTCAGTGGCTTGATGACGCGAAAGCAGAGAACTCTACCGAAAGGCTCGAGGTACCAGCCGATTGCCGATGCTTTCGACCAGCGCACGACGCACAGCAAGCACGGGGTGAAGGCAATGCCAACAAAAGAATTCGCCAAATCTATTGTCAAACAGGTTTTAAAGTCTAAACCCCCTGGTTCTTATTGGATTGGGCCATTCGCGACTGTAGTTTGGTGGTTAGAAACTTTAGGGTTAGCTTCTGTGTGGTCGTGGTTCTTCCGGAAGAGGTTTCAACTATGGAAGTTAGATCAACACTAACAATGTACCTAAACCTACTTAGACACTTGTATTAGCCTTTCTTATTTGCATCGTGTTTTTAATTGTAGTTTGTATCGGCCCAATATGCAGCCACTACTCCGAGAGCTAGAATTCATGATACCCAAGACAGAGACTCGGCATAAATATGGCAGCGACTTAGGCGCTGCCGGGGGAACGGAGGCTATTTATTGACAAGCATAAAAGGTGCTCTTGGCTGTCAGAAGTAGTGGAGACACATACAGGTGTAGCAGATAAGTGGTTGTATTCAGGATAAAGAGAGGAAGAAAAAGAGCCCAGATAGGCTGGGGAACCTATCGGTACTTATATACAGGAGACAGGAGTGTACCTCAGTCCCTTATTTCAACATTGGCACATTAGCAGTAGGGTGTCTATTAGACAAACTTTAATAAGTGCCTGTGATCAGGGCTTGGAAAGATATTCTGATGGAAAAAGCAACGCCGTCATCGCCAGGTTGGCAATAATGGTATATACGCATATGCTCCATGGCATATATTCAATGCTGAATAATAATCCCCTATACAACTACAAGGTATGTAGATCTCTGTCTTGACCCTTTACCAGGCAGATGAAATTCAGTCTCTATGCCTGAATAGGTAGCCGCGCCTAAACAGCTGACTGCGCCGCTTCTCGGCAGCATATTGTCTTTAGATAGTGAAGTGGCACGGGTGGCTGAAGCAGATTACTAATACTCTCTCTTACGTGTGGCGAGGGGATTTATGCAGGGAGATAAATAAGGGGGCACAGGGCTACAGTAACTCAAGGAGAGAAGGGAGGGCACCGCGTTCTTTTATTTTTTTATTTTTTAGTATGAATTTACAATTGCGTTCCCTTGATCAACAGGTTCCCCAACTACGCGAGTGAATACTACAATAAATGGATGAGTAATTAAAGGTTTCCTCCATTTTAAAGGCCAGCCTAGGTACAGAGGTCATGGGCTGGTTCAATAGTCGGGTGGAATTAGTCAGATACTTCCGATCTGATCTGGCTTAACACGAACTGATCTGATCTGCAACTTGCCGTGCATATGATTATTTGCATAATATCGGGTGTCCCAAGTCCCCGGGTACGCATGCGTGTGACACAAACACCCCTGAGCCAAGACATGACATTACAACTCTAATATTAAACCAAGCCGTCGGTACTTCAGCCGCACGGGTAATAGCCCCGCCTATAATTAACGCATGTTATTCGCAGAACAGAGCGTCTTGGAGAAGGGAGAATTGACTCATGCTGCCATAACCAACGATTTAGTATGGTAGGATTGTTGGTAGAATTATATAAACGTAATATAGACGATTTCATTTCTTGAAATAGTAGCGGCCAAAAACGATCTCCAACCATCTCGTCCACTACTACTTAACAGATGGCTGTAGCTATTATGCAGCAGCTCAGTAAGGAAATTCAGTAGCTCAAGAAATATAGAGAAGAAGGAAATACGAAAGCCTTGATTGAATTGTCACACATAATTGTCACACGTGAAAGTCTACGAATCCGGAGGGACTGGATTTGCGCCAATCCCTCTCGGATATTACGTGATAATTCGTATTGATGGATTGACTGCCTGCATCGCTATAAACAGTGACAAGGCCATATAAGCATATTACCGTAGTTGTGTAATATATCCTCTATGAGATCTGGCTGATGCCAACACTTAGAAAGGTTAAGTAGTATGTAGTAGAGCATACTATTGATCTTTATGTAAGAAGTTCAACCCACATACATGGCAACTATTCACAAGAGCCAAATTAGAAAGTGAGTTTACCAGTAAAAGTAAATCAATAGCTATAGACAGATATACAAATAAAAAATCAACAATAAACTCATACCTGCACTCTTTCAGCCCCGAACATGAATTGCGTAGGACCTTAGTGGTTGAAAGCAACTTTCTCTTATTTTGTGTTTTGTTAAAATATTGAAATAATATGAGCAGAGTATTGAGACCAAATCACTGACAACAAAACAACGAGAGCAACTGGGTGAATCAAACCATTATCCTGGCTCGAGCACTCATGATCGTTTCAGTCCCTTGGCCCTTCTCCCAATCACCTTCCTTGAAGCCGTCAGTCCTGCCAGCCATAGCCCTCCTCAAGGCCCATTCCTTGAATGTTGGGAATTCGACGTTGGCATCAGAGGGTACGAACTTCCTACCAAGAGGCTTCAATAGAACGTCGTTGTCAGGTCGGGTGAAGTACGCCAAACTGTATCGTACGTGATTGGCTTGTTCTCCCGGGGGATTCGATACACGGTGAATGGTGCTCTTGAGTTCTCCATTTGACCACTTGACAAACGCATCGCCCAAGTTGATCACAGCCATTCCGGGCTCTGGTTTAACCCACCTCCAGCCAGGCTCCTCTCCGGGAGCAAGAAGGCTATCCGGCGACCAAATCTGGAGGCCACCTAGCTGGTTAAATAGAACCGTGAAGGTACCCCAGTCCGTGCTAATTATAGACCCATTAGAGAAGCTCGAAACCAAGTATAGAGATAAAGTGAACCATATGTATACATCTCAAGAACCGGACTCCCTTCTTAACAAGCTTTGGGCTCCCTGAGCTTGGAACTGGAATAGGAAATTTGGGGAAAGTTACGTACTGTGGCTGCAGGCTAATGTTGGTATTTCCAGGCTTAGGTGGGCACTTTAACAGACGAACATGGCTGCCAGAGTTGTTGCTGTGGCTGTGTAGTTTCTGCAAGTAATCTTTGTGCTCTGGCCCAAGTCCAAGGATAGCGGAGATGATAGCCAGGAATTTGTCGGTGACAATTCTCCCGAGGTCAATAAACTCTTGAAGATGCTCCATTCTGCTGTTAATCACCTCGTTGTAAACAGCACGTGAATGGGCTCGGCCTTCAATATCTCCGCAGCCAATCCAGTACTGCTCATTGTTATCGGGAGTTCCCTCTTTGTCAACAACAGAGGCCCCCAAACTCTTGTAACTATGTCAATAGTTAGTTCTTATCAAATAGTAGGGATTATTCAATATTCAGTAGCTAACGCACCCAAGCAAGAGGTCTCCATGTTTGAGAAAGTTATCAGCAAGCTTTGTCTCCGTCGGTAGATTGAATGTATCCTCGGCCAACGCAAACATATTGTTTGCAGCCGCCAGGAAACGTCGGCCAACTTCTGAGTCTCTGAAATCGACACGAAAAAAACCAATCTCCCTAGCAGACTGGATGAGCTTGGTAATCTCATGGACATCTCCCTCTAGAAGCTTCTGATGAGAAATGTTCGAGATCTGCGCGACCGGCAAGTCCGCAGGAAACGGTGGGTTCTCACCCAGTCCAGTTTCTGCGCTGTTACTGAGGGACGCCATATTCGATCGTAGGAGGTCGGAATCTTGGATTCTGATGAGAACTGGTGTATCAAGGCAGTCTTTGTCTCGGCATCAATACGATCATTTTCGTGTGCATTTATACAACACAAAATCTCCAACTACATGAACAAATGAACTTGAATCATGTCATTAATCCCAGTGAATCAGATCGTAGACATCGTTTAAGAGTCGAACGAGTTCGAACGATTCAATGAGGTTCGGATGTATCGGTTGTTCGGTTCTTCGGTTGTGCATAAGCAGATGAGTTTTGAGGCATTCATAAATCTTTGTCCTTGATCATAGTAATCCTGTAATCCTATATGACACTAAGTGGTTTAGATCTTATGTGGTGGGGCTTTTGCTTCCTAGACTATTTTGGGGTGACGAATCCTAACTCGGTAAGAATAGCGAGTGATACAACCGAGCAATTGATGTCTTTGTCCATATGAATCATGTGCCAAAGTAACTTATTTTCGTGCTGATATGTGTATATTCAATTTCATCGTATAGTTTTATCAACTCAAGCACGCAAGAAATCTCCTGACATCGAACACCCCCCTGAGACTTGTAATAATACCCGTCTACTTGATATTATGTCATCCCTATCTGCATCAAATCTCTTTTCAGTCAATGGCCTAGTTGCTGTTGTGACTGGCGGTGGCACGGGTATTGGGTTGATGATTGCCCGGGCGCTCGAACATAATGGTGCCAAAGTTTACATCTTGGGCAGACGTGAGGAGGTCCTAAAGACCGCAGCCAAGAAGAATGCGGTATGCACCCAAGCTCACGTTTCTTATGGTGATGGGACTCTAATATTAATTTCAGATCCACGGAAACATCATACCTATTGTGGCTGATGTGACTGACAAAGTAACTCTGGATGCTGCCGTGTCACAAATCAGCGAAGAGACAGGCTACATCAATCTTCTTGTTAATAACGCTGGGACACTTGGCCGTAGGCACAATGCTGTTCCACGCCCGTCTCCTTTCAATAGCCTCCCAAGCCAATTTGTACACTCAAGTGGCGATGACCTCAGCACAGTTGACGGCATTCGCGACTTTCTCTGGAAGGATGAAGTCTCAGACTGGGATAACACTTTACGAACGAACGTCAGCGGCGTTTGGTTTCCTAGCATTGCTTTCCTTACCCTACTTAATAAGGGCAATGAAAAGAAAAATATTATCCAGACAAGCCAAATTGTAACGATTGGGAGCGTTGGGGCTTTCATCAGAATTTTGGGCTCGTCTTTTACCTACAACCCTAGCAAGGCCGCCGCGAACCATCTTGCAAAGATGATGGCTACAAATTTCGTACAGTGGGGCATTAGATCGGTAAGCTGGCTTCCATGATATCGTCTGGCGCTAGAAATTATGTTAATAAATATTCCTAGAACGTCATTGCCCCTGGTGTTTTCCCGTCTGAGATGTCAGTCGGGCCAGGACAGCTAGATGAAAACAACAGAAACCATATTCCTATGGCTATCCCCGTTGAGGAGATTCCGCTGGGAAGAGTGGGTGACGAAGAAGACATAGCAGCCGCAATCCTGTTTTTGGCTGGTAAAGGGGGGAAGTATATGAATGGCAATGTCGTAATCACCGATGGCGGGCGTCTTGGAATTGGTCCCGCTGTGTATTGATCGAGCCATTTTAATTATAGTCCGAATTGTTGTTCAGGTTTGGCGCATCTGGCGCAGCCATTGCACAAACTAGTACGGATATTAGATCTATATAGAGAATCTAACTAGAAGCTTATTATGGCCTTACCATAATTACAAGCCATCAGTTAGTGACCGGGTGTTAGAACCAATTCATGTTTGTCTACGATTACCAATATAATTTTTTATTCAACCACTTAATTATTTTACAGCAGTATATTCACGTACTACTCAGGAATGGGTGTGCTATAGGCTGTCAATTATAATATGGTCGCTGGGAATGGTCGCAACTGATTGAACCATGTTTATTCACTGAGAAACTGAAAAACTTTGATAAGAAATTTTGCATATGCTATCAGACTTTAAGTATAGTACAGACTCGTTTTCGGCTACAGTTTGCAGCTCAGTCTAATACCAGTATCCTCCTAATACAGGGGACCCGACAGTCAGTATAGCTTCATTTATCTAACAATACAAACACCGCTCCATTCTAGTACTCTTTCATTTTGAAACTCCATCGGCACATCTTTTTCCTGACCTCGTTGACTTGCGTTAGTCACTCTGACAACTCATCATCACTATCCAACACCTCTACCAAGAACCGTGACAGCGCCTGTGCAGTCATCTTTGTCGCAGGAACTCGGTGAAACCCGGAACCTGTATATACAACAACTCTGTCGTCGGGATCTTCACATCTCTTGACTAAGCGGAAGCAACGTTCTTCTGCCATGACAGGGTCGGTGGAACTGATGAAATGAAGTATTGGCGTCTTAATCTTTGGCGAGTAATATGTCTGCAAGCGTTCATCGTCCTCATGGTAGCCGCTATATGAGACGACTAGCCGGAGTGAGCCATGTGTTGTTGTAAAATTTGGCGGGCGCGCGGAGGCAGGTCTTTCCAGGAACGCAGCGATCAACGAACCAACGCTGCCCCCTTGTGAGAAACCGACAATACCATCGAAAGGGCCTTCTTGGTCGAGGATCTCTGATAGGTATTGAAATGTCTCAATTTCTCTGGCAGCAGGGTCGTTGGGCCACCATGCGAATGTTGGTTCATTTGAGGGCGTCGGGGCTGAGGGGAATGGAGCCGAAGGGTAGAAGAATGACACTTCTTCTCCCCCAACAGTTTTTTTAATGATATTTTTGATGAAAGATGTCTCGGACTGCATGATTGCAGCCGACTGCTGGTACCCGTGAAGACAGAGAAACTTCATTGTTGGTAGCTCTGCCTAGTAACATACGGAAGTTGATTGCGGCGTGCAGTAAGGACAATATTTTTTTTTTTTTGGTAAATAACTAAGTGCTAGTAAGTGGTGCGTTTCGGGAGATTCAATCGGCCCTTTAACATCCCCTCGCCTTCTCGGCTACCGCTCATCTGAATTGAAATACTCAATCGCGTTTCCGGTTGTCAATCTCGGTTTGACGATAGTGGGTACCTCTCCCATTACCGTCGGCTTTAGTCAGACCCACCGAGTGGTCGGTCGAGTTGCTTACCAGGTGCAAGGTATCGAATCCCGCTCGGCTACAACTTCGAGCTAAACTGGGCTGACGGGCTTTTCTGAACCTAGATAACTTCCTTATCTGAAATCATCAGGATTTGATGGTGCCATGCGTACTCTTCGCCGATAATTCATCAAGTCGTAAAGGCTGCATCCTTCGGTAAGAATTCCATCGCGGACCGATGCGATCAGTTCGGCGCGTATCACTTCACGTTTCGGCAAGCATCGTAGAGAAATAGTAATCCGACCTAGACGACATGAGCATATTGTGTAGTGAGATAGAGTTGAGGACGTGGAATGCGTTGAAAATGGAAGGCATACTAATATATAGGCCGTATCTCGAACTTCGAATTCATAGATCTCCCTTCGATAGTTCCTTAGGCTCCAAAGAAGATTATTTCTTTTCTGAACCAGTCCGATTGCTGTGCTTAGAATCTTTTGTACGAATATCAACCTTTATTCAGCCTTTGATAGAAAGGATAGATCTCATTTTTGGCTCTTTTTATACACTTTTCGCGGCAGTGTCAGACTTCTCATAAAAATTATCTCAAGATGGCACCGTACTTAGGATCTGGCGCCTCAAGCAATAACTCGGGCCCAAGCTCAAGGAGCCGTACACCCCCTAATGAGTTCGCAGCGGGGCAAAATGGCCCGGAGCCTATTGCCATTGTCGGGCTGGGTAAGTGATTCGTATCAATTCCATTCCCGAATCAAAAGCTAATATTTGACGGCAGCCTGTCGATTCCCCGGTCAGTCGGACACCCCAGCAGACTTCTGGGAGATGCTCGTCCAGCAGAGATCGGGATATTCAGAGCCTCCCGCCTCAAGATTTAATATCAATGGTTTCCACTCGGAGAAAGCTAACACTGGCTCATTGGGGCCTCGTGGAGGTTACTTCATCTCCGAAGATGTGTATAACTTTGACCCACCATTTTTCGGAATTACACAGACTGAGGCTACAGTTATGGACCCTCAACAGAGAAAACTGCTCGAGTGTGTTTACGAAGCATTTGAAGCTGGCGGAATCCCTCTAGACAGTGTATCCGGAAAGAATATTGGTACTTACGTTGGCAACTTTACTATTGACTATGGTATGATGGCTCTGAGAGATATGGATTATCCGAAGCCATATAGTATGACAGGGCACGGCAATACCATTTTGAGTAACAGAGTCAGTTATGTATTCAACCTCTGCGGTCCCAGGTTTGTAATTCCTCATCACATTCGTTGCTAGGGTTATTAACACATCTTTAGTTTCACCATCGATACAGCTTGCTCCTCTTCCATGTACGCAACGCACTTGGCCTCTCGAGCACTTGCAAGCGGGGAGATCGATGGAGCAATTGTTGGTGGCACCAACCTTATTCTTGACGCCGCGGTCCAAATGGCAGTGGATAAAATGGGCGTTTTATCGCATAGTAAGTCCATCCGCGGCTAAACCCTTTATTGCTTCTAGGACGGGCGAGGAGTCATAGAGCTACTTTAGAATGTAAGACAATGCTAACCTGGCACTTCTAGCTTCAACTTGCCATACATTTGATGCCTCTGCTGATGGCTATGGTCGAGCTGAAGGCATTGGAGCCTTATATCTGAAGAGACTTTCTGATGCCCTCCGCGATGGCGACCCAATTCGAGGTGTTATCCGAGGCACTGCTGCCAACGCGAATGGCAAGACTAGCGGCATTACTCAGCCCAGTGCTATTGGACAAGAAGCTGTTATTCGTGCAGCTTATGCCTTCGCAGGAAACCTTAACCCGGATGATACATCCTATTTCGAGTGCCATGGAACTGGCACGCCGGTAGGCGACCCAATTGAGCTGAACGGAATCACCAATATGTTTCTCAAAGACAGCAAGAGAGATTCCTTGCTTATAGGGGCCGTGAAGACAAATGTCGGCCATGCGGAAGCTGCGAGCGCCACGGCCAGTATCATAAAGGTTGTTCTGGCAATGGAGAATAGAACTATTCCTGCTAGTATTGGAGTGAAGAACTACAACCCCAAGAGTAAGAATATCTCCCTAGGCGTCGTGAACTTTCCCACTAACAATTACTTAGTCAACTTTTCAAATGGTCGTCTACAGATTGTGAAAGACACTCTAGAATGGCCAACTGCTGGGTTCAACGTTCAACGCGCTAGCGTCAACTCCTTCGGGTATGGAGGTGCAAACGCTCATGCTATTATCGAATCGTCGGAGTCGTATCTACCAGGTTATAAGTCGTTTAAAAAGCGAGGGGCAGTGTGCGATGTCATTACACCAGCTCCTGCTGGAGACCGCAACAACTACGGCCTCAATGTACACGAACGAACGCAGTTCCTGCTACCTTTCTCTGCCCAGGACTTTCCCAGCCTCAAAGCCAGCGTAGAGAGACACAGGGAAGTTGCGTCGCAATACGAAATACTGGATTTGGCCTTTACTCTAGGTACCCGACGGTCTTTCTTCTTCAACCGTGGGTATGCCATTGCTTCAGCAGACTCAATTGCGGACGACTTAGACACAGACGAGATGACGTTTGGAAAGAGAGGAAACGGCGCCAAGATTGCTTTTATTTTCACTGGTCAAGGTGCACAGAGCGCCCAAATGGGCAAGGAGCTTATGGAAAGTATCCCCAGTTACCTCAAGAGCATTCGGAACATGGACCGGACCCTCCAAAGCCTAGGAGAAGATGCGCCAACCTGGAGCATTGAGGAGTCTCTGCTTCGGCCTAAAGCTACCAGCGCCATTGATCAAGTACACTTATCTCAACCAATCTGTACTGCTGTGCAAGTTGCACTTGTTAAGCTTCTTAGAGAATGGGGCGTTACACCACTGGCATGTGTAGGCCACTCCTCTGGCGAGATTGGGGCCGCTTATGCTGCTGGTGCCATCACGGAAGAGCAAGCCATCCTCGCCGCATACTTCCGTGGCGTTGCCGTAGACAAGCTTACCCAGCGGGGTACTATGTTGGCTGTTGGTCTTGGACCGGAAGACGCTACCCCCTACCTTGAGGAGGGTGTCCGCATTGCCTGCTACAACTCCCCGCAAAGTGTGACTCTTAGCGGTGACGAAGATGCGGCTGCGAAGGTGAAGGCCCGACTTGAGGCCGACGGGGTCTTCGTTCGTGCTCTAAAGACTAGCGGTCGGGCGTATCACTCGCATCACATGAAGGATGTTGGCGCTATCTATGAGGAATGCGCTAATCGGGGATTTGCCTTCTTGGATGCTTTGGAGTTCCCTAAACACGACAAGGATTCGAACATCCCACTCTTTGTTTCCTCGGTTACAGGGGAAGTGAAGCGTAACTTTCAGCCGGGACCAGAGTATTGGAGAGAGAATCTCGAATCGCCAGTTCGGTTCACACAGGCCATGACCCGCATGACCGAGATCGAAGGTCTAGGGATCAACCACATCATAGAGATTGGTCCTCATTCTGCCCTGGCCGGCCCAATCCGACAGCTGCGTGACAAGCTTGGTGTAAGTTCCCGAGATCTTGAGTACACTGCCACTCTATCTCGCGGAGAGGACTCGGTCACTCGCCTCCTTGATCTCGCAGGCGCTCTGTTCATCAAGGGGTACCCAATTGACCTGGCTCGTGTCAACTCCATCGAAGAGCAAGATAGACGTGGAACAATTACTGCACGACATGGACTTCCGTTAGTGGACCTTCCGCGATACTCATGGAATTATAGTGCCGGCCCGCTGCGTGCTAAGCACCGCATTAATATGGACTTCCAGAACCGCAAGTTTGCTCGACATGACCTTCTTGGAACCCTGCTCCCGGGTGTGATTCGTGACCAAGCGCAATGGCGAAACATGCTTGACATCCATGATCTGCCGTGGTTGGAGCAGCACAGGCTCGGCCCTCAGCCTGTACTTCCTGCAACTGGCTATATCGCCATCGCCGTAGAAGCAGCAAGACAATTTTTCCACGACAAGGTCAAGTTCGAGGGCCCTTTTAGGTACTTCATTCCTCGGCTATCAATCAAATCGGCTCTTAGTCTCCCTCCATCTGGCACTCCAATTGAGGTCATGACGAGCGTGCGTTTCCAGACAGTCTCTAATGCTGTATCTTCTACCAACTGGCTCGAGTTCACCATACAGTCCGTTCTGGAGGGAGCTTGGACTGAACACTGTGTTGGCGTTATCGGACGGAAGGCTATCGATGAAATAACACCTCTTTTTAACGAAGCGAAGGTTCAAGAACCGCGAACTTCACATACATGGTATAGAGGTTTCGCCAACATTGGCCTCAATTACGGCCCTCCTTTCAACGGACTGAGTAATATCAGAACTGACCCATGGACAAATGAGTGTGTTGCTGACACCAAATTACTTCCTACTGATGTTCCCACTGACGACTCTCGTTACATCGTCCACCCCGGTGCCATGGACACTTGCTTGCAAGCAATCCTGATTGGCGCGCATAACGGGTCCTTGAAAGGGGCCAACCGTTCTTTCATTCCCGTCGACTGGGAAGAGGTCTCCGTCTACTCCTATGAAGGAACAAGCATGCCAGAGCCAACTAATGTCAACGGCCAGATACTCGCCACCGGAGAGTTTACGAGCTTGCGTGCCCTCTGGGGTTCTTTCCAACTGACCGCCCCTGACGGCAGACCATTGTTCACAGCAAAGAAGGTTAACTCAATCACATATGCTGAAGACCTGAATAAGAATGTCACTCATGACCGGCACCCATACCTCCGGGTGGTCTGGAAGCCAGATGTTGGGTCCCTGGAGAAGGGCGCCTTGCCAAATGCAGCAACTAACGTCGAAAGGCACCTATCTGCTAAGGAGAAGTCTATCTTGCCGATCTGGGCACGAAATCTTGTAACTGCTGCCAAATCCTCAAAAGGACAAGTTCATTCGGCGGCTAGTTTAATTGATGCTATATCCAGTTTGAACATCTCAACCGACGTCTACGATGCCGAACTTGCCGCATCCAACTTTAGCAAGTCAAAGCTACATCCCGACTTCTACCGCCTAGAAAGCATATATGCCGCCATGATGCTGAGTCTTTCAGGCCAACAGGTTACTACACCTTCTGTTTCCACGCACTTGGAAGACTCACTGGTTCAGACACTGGACTTGGTTGGGCATAAGTACCCTGGAATGAAGATTCTCGAGATCGTCAATTCTGATGCCGATCTCGAGCGGAAACTCCCTGCTGTTTTGGAGGGAGACTCTTCCCTGAAGAGATACAGCTCATTCACACATCTGGCTGCTTCTGATGCCCTCGTAGAAGCCTCTGCTGAGGCCTACTCAGATGGGCGTGATATATTTGCTGAAAAGGGGAATCTTTTCGAGGATGGAGAACAGGGCGGATTAGAAAACGGTGCCTACGACCTCATCATCCTGCCCGATATTTCGTCGTTTGATCGTCCAGCTAGCAATGTTGTCGCAGTCCTCCAGCCTCTCCTTAGTGAAAATGGCCGTCTTCTAATCCACAAGAACCATCACAATGCAGGTACTCTTAACGATGAGTTCAGGACTGTCCTCGAGCTCTTGTCCAGAGAACTCACGTCGGGAACTACTTTACCCGATTACCATTTTTCGGAATGGAAGGGTGCTTTGGATAGGAATGAGATCGAGGTCCGGGTTGTCGACCAATCTGTTTCCGGATGGACCTTGCTCTCAGAGCCTAAGCACACCCCCAAGCCGACCAATGACATCGTCGTGCTATCAAGAGGCAACGGAGTCGGTGCTGTAGAGTTCTCTCGTGAGCTCGCAAATTGCGGCTACAATGTCCACTCCGCCTCATTATCAGATGAGAACTTCACCCCGGTGCCTAATGCCATCTACGTCTCGATTGTCGAGTTGGGATCTAGCTTGTTCAATGGCAACCTAAACGCAACTGAGTTTTCCAACCTGCAGCTCCTAGTCGATTCAACCCAGGCAATCTTCTGGCTTACATCAGGAGACCTTCTTGGGCAAGTCGACCCTAACGCAGCCATCGTTCAGGGGCTCGGCCGCACGCTCCAGACAGAATACATCCAGCTCACATTCGTCACCATCGATCTTGACCACTCCGACGCCCGAAAGGCAGCCGAGCAAACTGGAAGAGTGCTAGGCCGGTTCTCGAAAGACTCGGACCAGATTGACAAGGAGTATATTGTGAAAGATAACGTGTTCCATGTGAGCAGGTTAGCCCAAGACGCGCTCCTTGACAGGGAATACGGCGAGATCATCAACAGGGAGGCAGCAGAAGAGCAATACAGCGCCACCACGCCCATCCGCCTCGACATCGAAAAGATTGGTCTCCTCGATACCCTGCATTTCAAGACGGACGAGAGAAGCCGCGAGCTGAAAGCTGACGAGGCAGAAGTCGAGGTGAAGGCAGTGGGGCTCAACATGAAGGAATACGCGACCTTCCGCGGCAGTTTCCACTCCGAGTCTCTCAGCCATGAGGGCGCTGGAATCGTGCGCCGCGTCGGCTCCGGCGTCACCAACGTCAGGGTGGGCGACAAGGTCTGCTGGATGGGCAAGGGCCTGTTCGGAAACATCGAGCGCTTCAAGGCCATGCACCTGCACCAGATGCGCGATGACGACGGCCTGAGCTTCGAGGAGATGGCTGGGATGCCCCTGGTCTTCGCGACGGCTATCTACGGCCTGCTGTACCTCGGTCGCCTGAGGAAGGGCGAGAAAGTCCTGATCCACTCGGCCACCGGCGGCGTCGGTCTCGCAGCGGTCCAGATTGCCAAGATGGTCGGCGCAGAGATCTTCGCCACCGTCGGCACCCCCGCCAAGCGTGAGTTCCTCATTCGCAACTATGGCATCCAAGACTCGCACATCTTCAGCTCCCGCGACACCTCCTTCGCCGCGGGCGTCATGGCTGCCACCAACGGCCACGGCGTCGATGTTGCTCTCAACTCCTTAGTCCGAGAGCTCCTGGCCGCCTCGTGGAGCGTCATGGCGAATAACGGTCGACATATCGAGATTGGTCGCACCGACATCATGGAGTTCGGTATCCTCGACCTTAATGTATTCAAGCGCAATACTACATTCAGCGCCTTCGACTTCGGCGTCGTTGCTGATGATCATCCGGGTAAGTAGTTAGATTTTAATCGTTCTGTAGAAATGGTGCTAACCCCTAGCTCCTAGAAATCGTTGCCGATGTCATGAAGGATGTCATGAAATATCTCCGTGAGGGAAAGATCCGCCCGCTTGAGCCTATGGCTCTCTTCCCCGCTACCCAGGTCTCGGCTGCATTTGCAGAATTTGCCAACCCGCACAGGATTGGTAAGGTAGTCGTGTCGTTCAGTCCTACGACTAGCAGCCCAGTTTCGTCCATTGCTGTTCGTCGCGAGCATAAGGATGCCGTCACATTTAAGCCCGATGGAACGTACGTGCTCATAGGCTGTCTGGGCGGTCTCGGTCGTTGTCTTGCTCGTTTCATGGTTGATCGCGGTGCCCGCAACCTTACCTTCCTAGGTCGCAGTGGCGCGGACAAGAAGGAGGCGGCGGCGATGATCGACAGCCTGCGTAGCCGTGGATGCACAGTTCATGTCGTGCGCGGAGACGTCTCTAACAAGGAAGACGTGGCGAAGGCCGCCTCTGTCGCCGGCGTTCCCGTGTACGGGATGGTACAGGGTTCTATGGCTCTCGAAGTAAGTCTTGCGTCCATAATTTCAATTCAAACAGCCTTGCTAACATGTCTTAGGATAAACTATTCAGCAAGCTTGACCTCCCTGGATGGCAATACCCCATTGATCCCAAGGTCCGAGGCACATGGAACTTGCACGAGTGCCTCGCGGGCCAGCCTCTGGACTTCTTCGTCATGCTGTCCTCCATCTCCGCTATGACTGGCGCTCCAACTCAAAGCAACTACTGCGCCGCCAACACTTTCCTAGATTTCTTCGCCCGGTACCGCACCAGACTTGGCTTACCAGCTACGACAGTCGGCCTCAGCATGGTGCTGGAGGTGGGCTTCGTATCACAGAATTTGGCTATTGAGCAAGGTATCGCTCGCTCCGGCATCCACGGCATCACCGAGCGTGATTTCTTGTTGCTGATGGAGCAGGCTATGAAGCCCGGCCGCGTCGGTGGGTGGCGCCTTGACCCCGGCGCGAAGAACTTCCTGGTTAGCGGCCTTGAACCCGCCAAATTGGCAGCAGACCTGGATGTTCACGGCTTCCGCTTCTGGCTCCAACCTCGTGTCGGACCGCTATTGACCGCAATCCAACGGAAGAGCGAAGGATCAGGTCGTGGAGGGGCCGGTGGCGGAAAGACCGTCCTCGGCTTGGAGGATATTCTTGAGGCTACCGTGGAGAAGTTTGCTAAGACGTTCATGATCCCTAGCGATGATGTTGATCCATCAAAGCCGCTTGTGGCTTACGGTATGGATAGTATGATCGGGACGGCGCTGCGCAACTGGGGTTTCTCGACTTTTGGTGTTGATATACCTATTTCTGACTTCATGGGTCCAGTTCTTACTGCCCAATCTCTTGCAGACAAGATTTTTGCGGGTCGTTCATGAGCTGGCGATGGTATTATTGTATTAGAACTTACCGCGGGTTTTATGTCAGCGATCCATTGTATATATATAAATAAATCAGTTGCCGTCGATATCGCGCTACTTTTAGTAGATTTTGGGCCCCTTGAATCATTTCCCGAGGCACGTCAAACTTAGCTGAGCTAACACATAAATCGCGAAAGGTATTGCTACCCTGTTTAAAACTATTCATTAGTCTGAACTCGAACGGCTTATACTTTACGATATTGATCACCGTTATTCTTTTACTCTGGACGCCTGTCTCAAACCCACAAAGTCGGCCCTGGTATTTCGCGTTTCTTATCTCGGTAACGTGAACAAGGGCCAAATCGTACAATTCATTGACTTACGCAGTTAATTTAAGTAGCCTATATCCTGGATGTAGGTAGTACGAGATAATAGATGTCTTCTGGGTGTCGCATTTAACATATTCCTAGCACGCTCAACCTCCGACTGACAGATTCTATGAACAAATTTTACTGGACTGTGACGCCAAGCTTGAGCACAGTTTATGACAGTTTGCCTCTCTGCTTAATTGTACCTACCGAACAGATTTCGTGATGTCCGTCATGTGTTAATGGACGCGAGAAAGCAGCGATATTGACTTTTAACACCACATTTTATTGATAGCATCTGTATGGAACTGGCCATGTGACCTGGTCTGGTTTATAATATTATGCTATTTACAGACATCTTCCTACCCCTCGATCTTCTAATATATGCTTTGTAGTCTTCTATCATACATTCAGCCTTCTAAATACATATAAGCCATCCACTCCACCCCCTTTTATACACGGCATCTCGAGCCATTTAGAGTATAGTAGGTCTAAATTCTTTTCATAGGCCCCCTTGTATCTTTGATAGTCTAAGTTGCTCTACCTCTAACATTGCTAACAACGCAATATAGAAAGGGAAATGGTAGTATCAGTTTAGTTTAGGCTGTCGAATAAGTGCATCGTTATGATTGATTTTCAGTAATATCCTTCTCCGTGTTAGTATACACCTTCTTCTTCCCGGAATAAATAAATACTTACTGTTCCGGTACCGCTGAAGCTGGGCAGCGGATCCCAGAACTCGGAGATTCGATCATCAAGTTGCCAGAATATTTCCATTGGAAGTTGGTCTAAGCGTGGAGGGGTTGAGTTCTGCCGCGGGGAAAATGATGTAGGTATTTCCACGCCAGTATAATATGGCGAATTTAGTTTTTCGATTGCTTGCAAAAATAGGCCGTGGACGAACGTCGCCGAAGAATATACGTTCTGAATTTTTCGCAATACTATCATGAATAGGTCAAGCTTGTTTAGACTCGACTGTCGTATAAGAGGGTCAGATGATTTGGATTCGAGGAGATGGCTATTCATAACTGGCACAAGCACTGGTACTCTGGAGGGGGTTAATCTCTGTATGGATAGAGCAGCGAGAAGACAGCCTGCATACGTACGTCATGGGACCTATGTAGCCAATCAGCTGGTCGCTGATCACCTTATCTAACATGGTATTCGCATTCGCAGCAGCTGTTCGAATCTTCTGATTCACGAGAGCGAACCAGGCGTCTAGTACACTTGAAGTTAGCCGTTTTCATTTGAGGTGTGATTAACGAAGGTTTGAGAAGCTTCTAGACACTCTCTTATCTAAAACTAAATACAGTGCTCTGAAAGCGGACAAATGAGAAGAAAATGGTTCCGAGAATTCTTACCTTCTTGTTCCGGCGGGATACCTATCGCGACCTTTTTAGAATAGGGCCGCCACAAGGCAATTGTTGCGGCGCTTTTGGAATAAAGTTGTTAGTTTTATGTCAGACGAAGGAGAGGTGGGAAGATGCGAAAGCATACTTGAAGTGAAGTTGTAGATGATATGAGTAGAAAGATAGGGCAGGGCTGGCGTCGGGAGGCCGTTCACCGGCTTGTGAGATACAGCGCTGAAGATCTTGTTCGGTTTCTTCAATCCAGGTGCGCGAAGGCAGAGGACTAGTGGGAGAATAATTTTCGGCTAATATTGTACCCAGTACTTTGCTGAGGTGGAGGAGAACTACCCAGTGGCCAGCCAGTTGTTGAAAATCGGGCGGCATATATGTAGACCGAATCGAGGGTGGGAGCTCGCTAAAGTCATTTGTTAAGTCCTCTGCCGAAGGCAGTGGCGTGTCGCAATCGCGGATGTTGATGCGCATAGGGCGACCCATACCAAAGCTCAACCAGCGGTCGCGAAAAAAACAGCCTAGAGCAATGACGAAAATTAGATGACCTGGAAAAGCCAAGACCCGTTATAATTCAAAGGTACCCGAAGAAAGCGTGGGAAACCAAAGCCCAAGGCGGATAGAATCCAGGACTTACTCCACCAAATGCGTCGCCACAACTGACGCTGCCGGTCTGAGAGGCGCGGGTTGTATTGGCCACAATCAGGATCACGGTTGAGACCCAAGGTCTGGGATAGGCTGATAGCAATACCCATCCAGTGCCATGACTCTGTACGCTCACACAAGTCGGAGTACCAGAAAGCCAGGAGACTAACCGACTGGATAATGGAAATGCGGTCTTCTTCCCATTCATGGTCATAGAGGCACTAACCACGCCGGTGTACTGGTCAGCCAAGGAAAGCTACGTTAATAGAAGGAAGATGACTTGCCTTGGCACGTGTGAACATTACCTTCTTCATCTCCTTGTGGGATTGGTACCCAGCTTGGCGTACAACTGCCTCGTCGATATGCTGCATTCTCGTCGGTATAGTGAAACTAATAAAACAAATGAAGTGTATTAACAGTAAAGGGGACCAACTTACATTCGCTGCCACGGAGAACATACTCCATAGCAGTGGTAGCCTAACGGAGGAAGCGCCACCATTGCGAAAAGCCGTAAGCACAGCTGCAGCATCAACAACTGGTAGTATTGGATGGATGTGGTGAAAGTAGGCTATCAACAGGGCTTGGCAAACAGGCTCACTAGGAATCGAGAATACGCCTTTAGATCGAAGATAAGCCACATCTTGGGGCATCAGATCATGCGTAGCGGCCATATATGGTAGGCCGTAATGTTGTGGAGATCCGCCGGGCTCGCCCACGATGTCTAGAATGTAGCCGATTCCCTGTTGGCCTCCTAAGCACAAGATGTATTAGTCGGGAGGGTAGTCGCATCAAGTGGGAGACTTCAATTAACATCCAGGCTGCGATATCATCATGCCGGAGGTGGTTGATTTGAGCCTACGGAACGTGGGAGGGGACAGTTCCAAAGAATTGACTTTTGATAATCATCTTGTCCTTAACAGCGGCTTTTAAAAGAATAGAACTTCGATTCCGTAGCTTCATAGGTTTCCCTCAACGCCCTCCCTTCCCTACTTAGTGCGTGGGGTTTGGGATGCACCGCCAGACAATTACAGGGTTCCATGAATTAAATCGTCTCAGTACTTACCGACGTAAAATGTTTCAGTCGTAGCTTCAGCCGTGTCTTCCATGATAGACGAGGCCAACGACTCAATTGCATAATCGTCCAGCTCACGGTCGACGGCATTGCTCGGGTTCAGAGTGTGATCGGTCTCGGTCGCAGTTTCACGATCCACATCACCCCGCCCGCCGATTGGAGAAATAAAGGGCATAAGGGCGGAGACTGCCGGCGGAGTTGATGTCGGGATAATGGTGGGCGGCCCGGAGCGTGTAATAGGCACAGGAAAGTCGCTCGATGACGAAGACGTTGATGTGGCGCCCGAGGGGTCCCGACCAGAAGGCAGCTCTATGGATTGTGGCTGAGTATTGCTATGGGTTCTCAGCACAGGAATGGACGGTATGGCATCATGGAGAGAAACAAGTAGAGTCAAGGCGAAGGGGTTTCTCGGTTCCCGGCACAAGAGCTACTTACGCTCGCCGTTTTCGGCCGCTGACCTCGCAGCAGTGCCCATCGCGCACACAGTTTAAACACGGGATGCCGACCGCCGTGACATTGCACTTGACTTTGCGTTGCCGGCAGACTCGGCAAGCCGTTGGAGCACGTCTCCGGACATGGGAGACGGGGTTAGAGGCAGGAGATAGGGAGTCCTGCATTGACTCTCGAATCGACTCTCGTGTCTGCGTCTGAGCAGCTTCCATTGTCGCCTTGTTCCCCAGGTGCCCAGCAAAAACTGCAGAATATCTCTGTCTACATAAGAAAAAAACCTTATGTAAGTAAAGTGATGTCGCGAGAAGGGTGGCCGTCACGCTGCTGGGGATCAGGGGGAAGTCATATTTCTCAAGTAGAACAAGAGTATATTGATCCTTCTAACCGACCGACAGGGCCGGGCCATTTCGAAGTAGGCTTTATCAGAAACTACCGCGACCTGGATGGCACCATCATCATATCCGCCATGTGTCATATGTGCGTTAGTAGGGGAGTCGGACGAGTGCCGCCATCCTCTGGCTTGCACTGGATGTAGCACGCCGAACTACCTACACACTGCACACCGGTGGCACACAGCGGCAGGCAGGGCTGGGCTGGGCTAGCGTGGCCATCCAAAGATAAGTAAATGCACAGGACTCGCATGGCTTGCAGGACTCCTTGCACTTGCAGCACTTGATCGGGTTACTCCAGAGAAGTTCGGAAGGACCGCTGCGCCGGAAGCCTACAGCATCTACACGTGCGTATCGTCTGGGTGGCCCGTGCCATCCACGTCAACACGCCATTTCGGGATGAAATGGAGCGAGCGATTGGGAATCATAGTAAGCTCTGTTTGGCTCGCGGGGTCATCACGTCGGTCGGTGGCATAGAGGATGCGTTATGGACCCAGATCTCGCTCGTAAATCTGAAGTTACATCGAGGTAAGGTGCGTTGGTATCGTGAACGTGGCGCGTTGGAAGTCGAGGGGAGTAGTTATAGTGGACAAAGATATACTATACATATGAGCCCAGGTTACCTAACCTAGTAGTTAGTTTTGCTGGCCAAGAGCAGACATAAAAACTGGTATAGCCACTCCATATACTTTAACCTGAGCTACCTAATCGAGGTAAGCAGAGGTAACTCAAAGGAGATGCGGGAATAAATAGTAACAGCAGCTTACCAACCGTCCTGTAGCTACGCACCAATACCGAATAGTATATTACTGAACAGTCTAAACACTGCAGTGCGGGTCGGCAGGACCCGCCCGACCTAGGAACGCCACCTACAAGTTCCGCTGCTGCCATGGTCATTATCTACCCTATCGTGATAGGATCGTGAGACTCCGGTATTTACACTAGTCGTTACGGCAGTGAGAAAAGCCGATCCTTGGCATAACTCCTACGCTGTAACCGTGGCGGTTAGTAACAAAACAAGACAAATCGCCTTAAAAAATGGAGAGGGACTGTTACCTATCATCGGTATTTATACCAGTATATATTCCGCAAGCTATTATAACATAATACAGTGTAATATAGTAGCCTGTTAAGTTAATTTCCATCCCAACCACTAACCTACATAGTAGTGTACTTGTTTTGAGATCTCAATTTATCCACCGTTTGTTACACTATAGGTACTATACTATACTAGTATGGGCGCGCCTTATAAGGCGACAATAAGAAATGCCGCTAAAAATACAAGCGAGGGACTTCATATACTGAGGTATGGGCTTGTTCCGATCTTGTCCGGGGATTAATATGAATCGAAGCGCTGTTAATCATCGTAAGACACAAGAGAGCGGCACAGCTCCTACTGTAGGGAGAGAGCCCCATTTTCATTGCTTGGCTGATGGATTTGGCGACATCTGCATGCGGTCCCTACTAAAGGGAGGCGAAGGATCAGGCACACGGGGCCACGTATTTCAGGATATTCCAGGGGAGAATAACGATTACGAATGATATCTAAATTATTGTAGGTAAGTTATGTCTCACCTGAGGCCTCCGGTGCACTCGGCTCCTAACATCTATTGTGGCCGTTTCGACAAGGGTCTTGGGACCAACACGTTACATTACCTAGTCTAGGTACGCAGCCTAACTCGCAACATCCTAACCTAATCTCAGCTTCTTTTGCCTGCGTGGTGATGAGTAATAGCCAAATCATCACTTTACTGTATACTCGCGCATCACTGTCACCTGGGTTGCTCATATCCCGTACCCGCGATTACAAATCGAAAACAACGACCTTTCCTCATCCACGCATCATATTCACTATCATTCACTTGTGTTCCGAAAGGAATTTCTCTGTAATAGAGGAAAGATACAACAGTTACCGCGAGCGTTTCCAGTAAAATATTCGGTCCTAATTAGGAACGTTAACACCGTCACTTTTGAGGTTGCTCCGAGGAACGTCATTGTGGAAAGTAAGTTCGGTAGGACAAGGCCATAATTGGACACAGCATGGTTATTCTGCTCGCAAGACACAGTAGGGAACGCCTGCTGTGATTGGTTTCCTTTTAGAGAGCCGTGACCTGACTCGAAGGCAATGCTACCGTGGTGGTACTGACTCGGAACGAGAGCAGGATAGATTGCACCCCCGGACGAGATGAGGGCAGCGAGGCACAATAAAAGTCCAGGAGCGGGCACTCCTATCTAGGCACTAAACACATGGGTCATCGAGCAGAGCACCGACGGTTGGCGAGACTGGGATGCGGCCGTTGTCCGCTCGGGACATTAAGTGTTATGCCGAAATTGTTCGAAAATTCAGGTCTCTCTGTGCACCAAGCCCTCGCGCTAGACAATGAGATTGGACACTATGTATGAGACGTGGATTTGAAGTGCAAGCCCCCCGCGGAAACTAACGATGTCGCTATCGCTAGAATTCAAGTGGCTGTTGATGAGACACTTTGATTGAATTGTGGGCTTGAGCTTGAGAAACATGCCTCTTTCGGGAACCTCCCAAGGCATCAACGAAAGCCCGTGGATTTTTACCTTGCACAATATAGCGGATACAACATCAGTATAGTGTAGGTATATATATCGTCACCGATATTACACCACTACGCGGGAAAACGTGGAGGATCAGATAGACTTTAAGATGCTACAATGAGCACCACTCTATCAAACGCCGGTCCGTAGACTTAACCTGGTATAAATCGTATAAATCAGGCAATAATGCGAACCATCGTGGGTCTACATCACCAGACTACTGAAGAATGCGGTTTACGTTGCATTGATCCGACGTGCCGCGCTCGACGGTAGCGTCCCCGGACCCCCCTTTCATCACCCTTGGCAAATGCTTAACCTTGAATGTCCTGACTGGGCACAGATACTTTTTGCCAGAGCCTCAACTTGTCATATACAGTAGCGTAAACGTGCGCATGAACGCTATGTATACTAAGTACCTAACCGAGGAAGTCATATGCGGGGGACTCTCCGCTTAACCCAGAACCCCAAGGAACAATACACTGGGTCTGTTGTACAGTACACTAGGATTTCGATTGTCAGTGGAGTATTTGCCCCATATTCTACCGAGTTAAGCTTACCTACCTAGGTGTATACTAGTATAGGTATTGTTTACTTATATCCACCAACATGGGACTTCCCGACAGCTATACTATTTTAAAGTCTCCTCCCTAGGGCTAGCTAGCTTATATAAACTTTTGTATATACTTAGTCATACAGATCCATAAAGGTCTTGGGGAACTTTATTGCCTACTTCAACTACGAGGTTCCTACCGCTGTGGAATATCACTAAGGTTAGCTTGCAGGAGCGCCTAGCCCTTGTATGGGCATAAGTAGGTACAGCACGATGTTCGGTTGATGAAACCGACGAAGGACCATGTAGTTTGAGCTCTCCAATCGCGAATAGCTGTGCCTCGTTCTTACATATTGCTACTCGGTACTGCTCACCAGCGCCAAAAGCACATACATGCATCAACCCTGGACCTGGTTAGCGCAATAGACGTCTACTGGAAAACTTGCGCACTGCAAACGAACGGTATTGCTGCGAGGCTTGCTAAACACCGGTCGCACTTCTGATGACACCGACTGTCCGTCTCCGCGCCGCAATCGTATTTATAGGTACTAGCATAGTTAAAGCAGTAAAGATTCCCTCAGTTGGTGACATAGGTACCAGTAGAAACTACAGCTCCACGAGGATAAAGTTTTTGATTTATTTTGGTGCCGACGAGAGAACAAGCTAAGCCTTCGCATGCTTGGCAATTAACGGTGCCGGTTATCGAACTAGTTTGATACTCGGGGACATGAGGTTCTCCGTACTATACTTAATTTGCACGTCTAGCGGTGTCACCAAAAGGGCTCGAGAATGAGAACTTCGAATGAAAGAACCGAGGTGTGAAGGTATATAGCCACCGTCTCAGCCTCTCTCTCCGCCTTGACTTTTACTGACTCTACTATCATGATCATCGCCATCCGTCTGAGCCGATCCAAGTCGTTGGGTCCGATTGTCATGCTAGATGTTCATACCCCGCCAATCTAATCATATCCCGCTTTCCCCTTCTGTAGCTGATGATTTGGCCATCTTACCGGCTACCCCGTCCTTCCATTTCTTATTGCGTTTTGCGCGCCGTTATTCAAGCGGTGGCTTAGTCGCAAGTAAAGGTCCCGTTGCAACTAGCGCTTCGGTCGTAGTCCGTAATCCTGCCGAAACCATCAGCGGAGATAAAGAATTAGTGCCCCCCGTGGTCCCCGCGTCAGGTGTAAATTTTCTACTTCGTATGAGCTTTATATCTCGCATCACGGCTTGAGATAGCTGGTGAGATGGGCCTAAATAGCCTGGCATCCATCCAAAGCCCGATTAAACATTGCGTAGGCCTCGTCCAGCCTGCCTTGTTTTGTGTATAGAATGCCCAAGTTGCAAACTGTTTGGAGAGTGTCCATATGCTTTGGCTCAAGGTCCCTTTCCCGACCTTCTAACGCTTGACTGATTATTGTTTCAGCTTCCTCTAGCCTGCCTTGCTGCATATATATATTCCCTAGGTTGTAAATTGTTTGACGAGTTTCTATATGCTCTGGACCAAGAATTTTTTCGTAACTTTCTAGCGCTGGACTGAATATTGTTTCAGCTTCGTCAAGCCTGCCTTGCCATATATATACAACACCCAAGTTGCAAACCGTCCGGAGAGTATCCATATGCTTTGGCCCACGGGCTTTTTGGTAACCTTCTAACGCTCGGCTGAGTATTGTTTTAGCTTCGTCCAGTTGTCCATGTTCACGATATAGAATATCCAGCATAGTTAGTGCGTATAGCGCAAATAAGTCGTCGAATCCGTGTATCCCGCCATACATCGCCCTCATATGTCACGAACACATCTCTGCGTGTGGAATAAGCCGACGCTCTACGCCCCAACTGCTTCTGTTATTCTCTCTTGGCACCGAGTACCCAACCGTGGCCATCGCTAGCCGTAAAGAACTGCGCTTGTCCACGTCATCTAGTATATGTAACGGCCATTGGTGCACAACAGGGTGCACGCTGTAGCTGCCTTGTGTTGACTCCTGGGGCCCGATCATCGAATACCGGAGCAGCAGGCGTGTTGCTTCCAAGAACTTGACTTCGTCACACGCTATATCATAGAGCCACTCAGGCCAGTCAGACTTCCTTCCATTTTCTACAACTGCTTGGAACAACCCGTATTACACGTCCTTATTGTCAAGAAATGCCCAAAGTCGGACCACATTCGTCGCATTCGGGTTCCCCTTTTCGATCATCTAGAATGAGATCACCCATCTTGTCCCGACGCTTCGCTACTCGTGATATACCAGCGGCGAGCCGGATTCGCCATGCGCCTTCATTAAATCGCCCCATCGCTCCTTGTATAGCCGAAAGTAAGACCTACTGGGCAGCCTAACCTCGCGGAGATACGAGGCGGCCTGTGCTAGCACGAGTGGAAGGCCCTTGAGTAACTTGAGTAGCTGTCTGCTAGCGTCGTCTATAACTATAGCGGGTAAGTTTGACGATTAATCCGTATAAAATTTAAGCCTTACCCAGGTCTGCCTTGAACCAATTCTCGAAAATAGCCTTTTCCAAATCCCCGTCGGCCACCCCCAACCCCCCAGAGGCACCAAGGTGAGACAACTGCGCCAGCCGCGATGTGATCAGCACCAACCCGTGATCACCAGGCAGGTATCGCCGGACATCATACCCGCCGATCTTGCTGTCTCGCTCATAGTCTAAGTTGACGTTATCAAAGATGAGCAACCAGCCGACGTTGTCCGGCCGTCCAAGCCATTTTAACACTTTTGCTACCGCAGTGTCAATGTCGTCCCTGCTGTCCAAAATGGCTGCTCTATATCTTTCCGCAATCTGGCCCTCGGGGATTCTCTTCGCACACCCCGCAAGACTCTGTCTCGGCCGCTCCTCTGGCCTACCGTCCAGCCAGAAGACCGAGCTGAATGCGGCCTTGTGTCGTCGCGCGAAGTCGACGGCCAGCTGTGTCTTTCCAATCTCGCCAAGGCCGTAGAGGACGAATATCCGCGTATCTTAAAGCCGATGTCGCGGAAGAAGGCACTGCTCAAGCTCGGTGGTGTCAGAGGGCCTCTCGACGAAGTTTTCCGACGCTGGCACACCTTGCAGTGTAAACACGGTTCGGTACGGACCATGATCTGGACACATATGTATTAGGAGACACTAATAATGATCGAAAACAGCAAATTGCCACTGCAGAATAACGAGCGACGTATAAAGAAACTGCTAACTAACAGTCTCTCCTAGCGAGGGCATTGGCACATCCCTTCATCTGCCTGAACACGGCCTGTGACGCAATGTACTGGCTTGTTGCCGCTGCCATATCCTTCTTCTTCGATTCTCCTAAGACGATGTCCTCAAGTCCGCGATCCACGTTGAAGCGGTAGTAGCGTCCTTCGTTGTCAAGGTCCGACTTGTCGCGGCGGAACTGCTCCGCCGTCCTTTCTGTCTCCGTTGCAAGCTCTTTCAGGGTAGCCCAGATTCCTAACACGTCGTCGCGCACGGGTTTCAGTGCAGGCACTCCTGCACCGATGGGCACGAGGTATTGCAGCTTGGTCCGCAGCTGGTCACCCCAGATGTCTTGCGCTTGGCTCCACAGCATGTTGACCGGGTTGTTCGCTCCCAGCGCGCCGTCGACAAATTCCTCCTCAAAGGGCCCGATGGCGATCGGGTCAAAGAACGATGTCGCGGCGGACGTAGCACGGCAGACCTCCCATATCCTGGCTGAATCGAAGAGGTGCTGACCGCCCCGAGGGGATTGGTAGCTCGTTAGGCAGACGGCGTCGGCGGTCTGTTTGCTCGTCGCACAGACAAAGCTGAGGAATTGGCACACGCCGAGCATAGACAATGAGCAACATACACCTTGCAGTTCGCGTCAGAGTCCTTGAGAAGAGTCTCCTCCCTTAGACCTTTTGATTTCAGGATCTGCTTGATAGCGAGCTCGGGTGCCGCGGTATCGAACCTGCCCTGGAGCTTGCCTTTCAAATTGACGCGATGGTGTTTCTTTTCAAATACCTTGTCGGCCAGCGACGTATAGGCGTCAATGCATTCACCGACAGTCATCTGCAAGCGACCGAGCATGATAGCGATGAGACCGCCAGTACTAGTGCCGCCGATCATGTTGAAGTACTCACATGGCTTGGGTGGCGATGCGGGGTCGACATTAGCCATCAGCTGCTGGAGTATCAGGAGTGAGGACAGCCCGCGGACACCGCCGTCGTCGAGAACGAGGAGTCGGACCTGGTGGCCAGGCATCGTGAGGGGCCTTTATGGCGTCCCGGGATATTGATCATTAATGAAGGTAGAGGTCATGATGGTAAAGGCGGGAGGAAGGGTCTTAAGCACCGCAAGGCTGTAGTAGCCGTTATGAAACCCATCATCCGCTACTAGCCACCGCCACCAACCCGTCCTTTGTCCGAGTCACATTTCACACACCAACACCGTGCCAAGCGTCATGTTGCGAAAAGATGAGAAATGATGTATGAAAAATGAAGGGGGAAACGAGTATGGGTGCGCTATGTATCTGGCAATAAATTCCTCAATGTAAGAGCGAAATACGGCGGTCTAGGCGAAAGACGCACTGATGCTGGGTGTTGCTCCTATCCGAACCCATGTAGGGGCTAAACTTTTTACGGTGCTCGGTTACGTCGTGGCTTAATCTAGACATACTATACCTACAGGACTCCGAGTATACTGTATGGACGAACTAACATTACCTAGGTAGCGACAACTATACCTCGTGCACGTAAGTTGACCTTGGGTGGTAAGCGGCTTCACCGCGAAATCCATAATTTAGACATTATTTTTAAATTCTTTGACCTCCGGGTAGCATGCGCTCCTATTTTTATTGCTAACCACTGCTTATTGCCCACATACTGCCCGATAGGCAGGTCGGCGTTGGCTTCCTGCCTTATATAAGCTCCTCTATTATGCTATCCAGTAATATCAGAGCACCCTTCTACAACATATTACAAGACAAAGTGCCAATTTCTTGGGAGAAAAAAGCATCATTGCCTGGGAATAGGGTCATTGTAAGCAGTGTGACTTAGTAAGTAATTAGAGCGATAATTCAACAGGCAATGCAACGATTGCTATTCTATCATAAATCCTGTCGCCACCATGCTCGACATCCTGAACATGCCATACCCGCTCAACGGCGCAGCCCATCTAGTCAAGTCTATGTCTACATGCTTAATATCTCGAAAGCCACGGTTGACAAAGAAGTCGTGATGGTTAGGCTCGGCGATGATTCTAAACGGGAGCTTTTCCTCCGCGGCATAGTCCTGGGCCATTTGCAATAACCAAGTGCCTATCCCTTGTCGCCGGCTCGACGGTTCGACATAAACATGTGTCAAACCTAAAGGAAATACACCTGTTATCTTCAATTGAACTATCTGGGAGGATATCTAGAGGTTGCACTCACCAATGAACTCTTCTGAGCGGAAATCGGACTATAGCTCCTGAAAGGCATTTGTCACGGCCCAGAACACCTCGGGGGTAACTCCTGCGGGGACTTCCTGCTTCCCACTCGGCTGCTTCTGTTTCGTGTAGAATAGGTAAGCGACAGGCTCTTTGGAGGTATCATTCACCACTTTCAAACACGTTGTCTGAGGGTTCGACAGACTAGCTCTGATAGCTGCGTTGTAGAGTGCCTTTTGGACAGGTGGGTTTGGCCAATCCTCAATCAAGAACCGATTAATGGCAAGATGAAGTTTAGAGTCTTGAAGAAAATAGGAGATGGTAGAAACATCCTCCTCAGTTATAGAGTCAATTTGATGGTTCGGAACAGACATGGTGTAATTTAGTTGCTGTGATATCTGCTCGGCGGTGTATCCAGGTTGGCAAGATAGCACTAAACGCAAAGACTATAATTATATTGAATGAGGAATTAACTATACCAGACCGGTTTTCTACGTGATTTATATATTGATGTCTTGTCTAGGCAGCTAATGTGCTGCCCATCTGCTCGACAGGCAGCAATAATTCTCGTGCAGGCAACCATTTCCATCTTTCTCACAGGTCCAATTACATGCCTGATCATTCTAGACAATTGGAATTCGTCGCAAGTTAGCAAGGACTATTGAGTTCTATAGGATGCCTTTATAGTGTGAGCAGTCTTTCCAATGGTCCACACAAAAATAGGTCTACCCGCAGACTTCATTATGGAACTATAGGCAACGAGTTCGAAGTAGAGCATGACACTAGGGGGAGAATTTGTATAAAGAGGGGATTCCAGTTTTTCTCCTCGTGGAGATACCCATCGAATGTTACTTCGTTGCCGTGCTCCTTGCCGTAATGCCGTACGTCAGAATGGATGAAGTTGTGCACCCAGGTGTGACAAGGGCTTAATTATGTAATAAGGGCTCAGAGCAGTGTTCGATTCAGCTAATAATTATTTTTCGATCTCAAGGGTCCTTGTTTTTCCAAATCTATTTTTCGATGTAACTTCGCTATTTGCCTCGTATATATAGACAGCCCGGAGGCTAGTGCCTTAAGCCTCTAGTTATTACCCTATTTTTGGCTGTCTTAGATCCAGTCCGTAATACGAGGCTCCTATGACTCTTACGAGTCCCATGATAATAGCCGACCAATGGTTACGACTCCTCGAAGCTATATATCTTACCGGGAGACTGTATGTCTGGACGGAAGGCTGGCAGGCGTGGGCATTTGGCTTGGTCCGTGTGACAGGGTATTAATCAGCACTTCGGGGGGGCGAAGCGCGACTGGCTGGATGTTTTCAGTAAGGTGCTTTTCGACAAAACTCGAAATCGCAGTCACCGAGAGCAATGTCAAATGTAAGGATGCCATTTAGCTGGTCGAAGTAGGAGGTATGCAGAGGGTGCGACAGTATCGCATTATAGTGCTCCTCCGTTCTATCTTGGGGTGGCACGGGGGCCGTTTTGAGGTACTTTTGTCTTGATCAGGGAAAAGTTTTTGGATTTCACGAAAATGTTGCTGGGTTGTATGTCTATGAAGGTAGAGAGTGTTAGATAACTATGATTGACTCATTTAGGATGTGAAAGCAGGGGATATTACCGGTGTGGATGACGCCGTAATGGTGAGCGTAATCCAATGCTAACAATAGTTGGATGGCGAAGCGCCACATTATGTCGGTTGAACCATGCATTCACGAAACAAGACACCGAAACTGCTAAGAGGTTCCGGTTCCCATTCAGGCCTTCGTGCCCAAAGTCATCTACGAGGTGAGCAATGTGCCTGTAGCCGAGGATGCGACGATCTCCGTTTCTTAAATGGGTTAAAACCTCCTTTTCGAAAAGGGGGTGCTCGGTACCATAACATTCGGCGCTGAGAACTTTGAGAGCCAGGAATTTATGTTGATCGTCGTGATCGCCGGGGCTACAAACGGCGCCAACAATATGAAATAAGTTTGATATTAAGGTTGATAGCAGGGTTATCCCGGAGTTTACCAGTATTTCACATCTTCGAACCAAACGGTAGAGTAGGCCCCATAGCCGATCTTGTTCAATATCTTTCACATCCAGAAGGGGTGGGTTAACATGCTACTGGAGAGGCTCAGGGGCTTCTCCCTCCTCCTGTGAAATAGAAGGGGAATCAGTGTGGCTCACCATATCTTCTAGCGTTGATTCCGCGCCCAGTGGTGGTGGCCGGAGTTGGTCAAATTGATGCAGTGATATCTTGGACGAGGGTAGGTTTGGGGCGATGGGAAGAATTCGGCGAAAACTAGGGCAATACTCGTTGTATGAGGTAGCTAAGGTATATATGTACGTAGGTAAGGAACTTTGTTAATGCTCGTAGATGTTTTACTTCTACCTGTGACATTTTACTTGCATCTTTGGCATTTTACTTCCGCCTTCGATAATTTGCTTTCACCTCTATTTTTCAACCGCAAAAAGGGAAAATCCCTATCAATCTGACACTCAATTCGAATGAAGCTGTCGGCTACTCGAACCCCTTAGGAAAACTCCATCGGCCGACGCCGCTATCGTGAAATACTCTCGCACCGATTCAAGGACCTTAGATAGTACCCTCGTCCGCCGCACATCTGCTAAATCGTAAGTAGGTCTTAGACAAAATAATAATTAGAGAGCATTGTCTTATCTCCATGTTCAAGGTCTATGTTGACTTATTGTACCGGCGTAAAAACATGGCATGCTGGTGGCACAGACCCACAAGCCCCTCTGCATTTGACCGTTGTATATATGGATTCGTTGGGCAACTATATCACCACAAAGCATATCGATCGGGATGGGAAGGCTTGCTAAATGTATACTTGGGCATACAGCAGACTACTGTCCTGGTACTAGGGAAACATTGGGTATAAATACTTCATTGAGTGTTTGACCATCTTGGCAGAGCTTTCTATCTTGCCTATTACGCAAAGCAGACATGGAATCTATATTTCACCGTACTGGTTGCGGCTTTCGGAAATGTCACTTAAGTATGGCAATTCAGTGGATCTGGCACTGGAGATATTAGGGGATCTGAATCATATTAGGTAGCTAGCCACGCATAATGCATCTTGGATCTAGTTGTTAACAGCGCTGTCAGTATATGTTCGTGTAGCCTACCTAGCTGTTGACAGGACCCTCTTATCATGATATATGCTATTTAAAAATGTAGGGTCCGACCTCGAATTATGCTGGGTTCGTAAAGCGGCGCTAACGCCAAAGTGAGACACCGGTTTTTGTCAACTAAGAGCAAATCAAGAAGATAAAGTGTTTTCTTGTATAGGTCTCGTCACTTACGCCATGATAGGATATATTCTAACTTTTGTAACGTGTTGATGCGTGGGGGGCGTACTTCCAAGTTACAATTCAAGCTTTCGGTCAAGTGGAATGACAAAATACCCTCCGCCATCGCGGGCTTCACATCTCGGAATTCATTGTCGCCAACATAGGCCATCTCCGAAGGGCTGATTCCAAGCGACCCCAATACTTTGGTAAATAAGCTAACCAGGGGGGTCACGGGCCCTGGGGCTACGGGCCACCTTAAAAATCATGAATCTAAATTATAAAACCCCCACCAACTACGTAGATAAAATAGGTAAAAATAAACGGGCACTTAATTAATACTTTAAATTAAAT
>MU384043.1:0-67586 GCA_022495065.1 Xylaria telfairii | reverse complement strand
ATATATCTACTTATCCACCACCACTACCTCGGTTATTACAATATTACCTACTAGTTTATGCAACTATTAGCTCTATTACGTAATCACCTCCGAGATAGTCTTAGCCATAGCACCTTAGACGGAAGTTGACAACTAAAGGCTGTGTGAGGGCCAGCGAAACACGTATTGATTGCTCCTATAGTAGAGAACGCGTTATATTGCACGTATCTACCTTTTGTAATGGATTCAATTGAGCCTCGTTGCAACATGTAATCCTTGTTGACTACAGTACAAATTTTAGTGGATCTCTACGATGTCAAATCATATGACGTAACGCACCAGTGCAGTCAATATCTCGTCCCCCGAGCTGACGTAGCATCCGGAGTACTAGCCTGGCTGCTGCTACATTTGATTGGTAGATTGGGATAAGGCAAAGTGGTAGGATAATCACAAGCGGCATAGCATTGGTGTCGAGTAGTCCGCGCCCCGATGTCCCATTCCCAACATGACGACAACTCTAAGAAGCAGGTCAGGGGGTTATTGAGATTTAAACGAGCTGTAACATTCTGCTAAAAACTTGTTTTGAGTTTATAAAGCTTATTCTTCTAAGAACGGCAATTCCAATTGGCCCTGACGATGTCGTTATTTCGACTATTACCGAGGCGGCCGTCCCGTCGATCAACCCCATCAAGCTACAACCAACCTGGTCAGAGTCTATACTCTCAACTAGATTCTAAGATTATCAAATCTGATAACAAGAAAATAACCCAACAGCTTTCTACGTTCTCCTTCTTGCCATTAGATGTCATAGATGAGATAATCACGAAAGATATCGTCAAAGCTAAATCACTCCGCTATACTTCGATTTTCCGGCCTGACCTTTCTGCCCAAATCGTAGAACGAACAAAGAAAGTGTTCGCGATCCTCGGGCTCTTGGAGGAAGAGGATATCATAAAGAATCTATTCGATGAGGGGCTAGTAGATGAGGACCTCCCACTAACGAGATTACAAGCTCAGGGCCGCTCCAACAGCAATGTCCTGGCTTCTCGTCAAGGAAAAGAATTTAAGTCATTTTCGAAGCTAGGGAAGGAAAGGGCGGTTGACAACTTTCTCAAGGAGCAATGGCTAGTCCTTGCGCCGATATTTACCACTGATGGTAAACACTTCCAGGTCGATGGAGAGGCTCCATTACCCTTCTACGACATTGAGAAGATTCCGACCCACTCCATAAGCAATGTGTATAAAGCATTGCTTCATCCAGCCCACCTTGTGAGTATCGCGTGTAAATAAGTTTCTAAGTACAGTTAGAATTTCTAGCACACTGATAATCATATCTAGAAACCCAAGGCTAAAGGCCCTATCCAGATCGCTATTAAGGACTACAATAAAAAGGAAGAGTTCGAGCGGGAGAAGGAAAACTTGATAGCCACCCAGAACCTCAAGCACCCGCATCTAATTCGGCATATCGCCACTATTCAACATGGCGAGCTCTACTATGTTATTTTCCCCTGGGCCGACGGAGGAAATCTATCTGATTTCTGGAAGAGTGATCCTGACGCCCTCCAGACACGACCTCCTTCGCTTTTCAAATGGTCTTTTCAGCAGATGTTCGGTCTTGTTGACGGCCTATTCGCTTTACATGAGGTGAATTGCCGACACGGCGACCTAAAACCCGAAAACATTTTGCACTTTCGGGCGCCAGATAATTCTACTCTTCAGCATATTCAATCCGGGACATTGGTCATTGCGGATGTCGGTGTGTCTAGAGTCCATCAACAAGCGACCGAACTTCGAAAAGATCCGACGAAAACAAAAGCCACCACACCATGCTACGAAGCCCCAGAGGTTGAGTTAGACGAAAAAGCACCGAGAGGGCGACGATATGATATGTGGTCGGTTGGGTGTATATTCATGGAGTTTACCATCTGGCTGCTCTACGGCCACGCAGCGATCGGCAACTTCAGGAAACTTCGTAGCGGCGCAGCCTACTACGAAATGACGACAAAGAATACAGCCGTGATCCATCCAGCTGTCTCTCGCGGCCTCGAAGCATTGAGAAATGATCCGCGTTGCGGCGAGGACACCGGTCTTTCCAATCTAGTCAGTTTGATTGCTGACGATCTTATTGTAATCGATGCGGGAAAACGAGTCAAAGCAGGAGAACTAAAGGAAAAATTTGGGAAGATAGTCAAAACGGCTGAAGAGGACCCTGAATACTTGGTCAGGCAAACAGAACCCCCACCCAGGATTCCCGATGCTTTCACTTTAGAAAGAAACGGCGATGGGAATGAATGAGGGGTTATGTTAGGGCGTTATCATATCTCCCTTTTATAATATGAAAATAATATTCCTGTGATAGACTTAAACTCAAGTTATGACACGCACACCAAGGGTTTGGGACACCCGATACCACGGAAATAACCATATGCGTGGTGGGATGCCGAGTTCGACGATGCCATCGATTCCATCGATAACATATAATAATAATTAGATGCCGGCGTTTGCTGTAATCGCCTTATTAGGAACTTTTCAATTTTGGGCCAGGCTTCATTGGCTTTTCTCGGACACTTATCAATTAAAGGAGTAAGGAGGGTCCAGCTAAGCTAGGATTTATACTCAAAAACCCGCCCTTGAAAATATCCATAGTAATCCGGAGAGTACAGACTGGCCACCCTTCAGACTTAAATACGATACAGTGAAGACGCAATTTGACCAATAGAACACCCATTCTCATTTCCTCGACTTTCTGCTTTTGTGGCGGTGCTTTCGATTTTTCCTCTGCTCTTCTAGGGGACTATTATACTCGTATTCTCCACGGGAGTTCTTGTCCTTCCACTCCGCCGGGAGGGTGTCATGCGGAAGTATCCAATTTCCTTGAGGGACTTCGGCATACCTTCGCACAACATGATACGCGTGCTCTTGTATTAATCCGTAACTCTGAAGATGGGTGTTGAGATGATGATCAGGACGCATATCGTGGGCGGTTATCCCGTTTAGGAAATGGTCACGAATATGCCACATCCGATTCTCAAAATTCACACGACGATCTCCGATATTTTTATAATCGAAGATCTATTCATTACAAAACCAACAAACAACGCGCTTGGGCAAATTCTCTTGAAGGTGCTCGGAAATGATGTGTTCGATCCAGTTGTCCACATCATTTATGGCAAAGGTCCGTTCACAAGCGCTATACCCCACGAATTCGCAAGGCAATCTGCCAGTTGTAATCTCAGTTGTATGTTTGTCCGGCGCCTTTGTCGATACGGAGGCAATAGAGGTTACGCTTTCGTGGCTGAAATATGAGCTTGTCGTTGAGTCTGAGTCCGAGTCGCGCAAGGAACGCGGAGGGAACGGCGATGACCCGATCGGAGGTCTGCTAGTAGGAAGTTTCATCATTCTATTATCATCATTACTAACGATCCAAACGGATTTGCCTATCCGAGCTTCAATATCTCGGAAAACATCAACCGCCTGATTGATGTATGCCACATTCGTCCCCTCTACCCCCATTGTGATGTGACCGTAAAGACTCCCGGTTGACTCGTCAAGTACTGGTGACCCAGAATCACCCTCGAATACTTCACTCGTAAGGTTGACCTGCAATAGTCTTTCGAATTGAGCATGACAGTTCCTATAGGGTATCTTGCCAGGGATCAAGACCCCTTTGATATTGCGGGAATGTGTGATAACGATGATGTTGCGTTCCTCATGACCGACCTCAGCAATATCTTGAACCCGTTGAGAGGACTCTATATGGTGGTTGATCGACCAAATTATGTTCTCAACATGTTCACCAGGAACGGCAATGATAGCGTAATCCATTGGGGCCTGGAACGATTTCCCACGAGGTAGACAACCGATGGGCAACCCAGGACCCGTTTTTGGGGGTTTCATTAGAGATTTAGAATTTGTTTCAACAGGATTCGGTATTTCTTCATTAGCCAATACATTGCCGCTCCCGTGCTGCGTATCAAAAACCAGATGCGGGTCTTGATGCACTTCGGTGTTGTAGTCACGAGCAGCCTTCGTGGAGTCACTTGACGAGGATAAGGCGTCTTCTGGCGTTGCACTACCGCGTCTCATTATTTCTGATTCATAATCGGAGTCTTGTTCGTCATCGTCGCTCTGCTCGTCGAAATGGCATTCGTCTAAGCTCATCTGTGATTCCCCTTCATCGAGTCTTTTGCTCTTTGCTTCGAACAAATGTCCAACGGTCAGTTGATAATAATTTTCGCCAGCTTGAATGACAACTCCAGCGGTGGCGTAAGGACGGGAGGCTTGATCAGCATCATCCACGGTAAATATACGTCTTCCCATCAATGGTTCAATCGACGATGCGAAAAGAAGTGGCCCGTAATTATCATCATATTCGGTAACGTTTGATAGTGTATCGATGATGAAGGGTGATGAGTTATCCCCCAGTATTGGTTCGGACAGATGATGAAGCGAGAGATTCGTTGTTGTAGATGACGATATTTGGTGTGGTATGTTAGCAGGGTCACATTTGCTACTCGCTGCCGACAGGTTTTCGCCTTGGTTTTGGGGAGACAAGCGACGAACGGGGGCTGGATGCTCCAATGGCAAGGCAACACCCCCTAGGCCAAACCCCTTATGCTCGCCCAGTAGACCACTCTCTCGTATTGCCGCTTCCGCAGTAGTTTGAGCTCTACTGTTTGTGCAGCAGACCATGATAATAGGATTTGCGTTTTCGGGCTTTCGTCCTATCATATATAGTCTAATGAAGAGGTCGCAGTGGCCCAAGTCTACTACTCTGAGAATGTCTTCAATCGCGGGGTGAATAAGATTCTCGAAGATTTCAAGTGCTGGTCCTCGTGGCCACCATACCATACGCCTGCCGACCCTAGAGGATGGGATTTGCCGCCCAATGGATTCTTGGGGGTTGGGCCATGGAGGTAAAGACCTCAGTATAGGCATGGCTGCATGATTGTGTAATCGGTCCGCTAGAACCTGTATCGCGAGGACGATTGGTGCGCAAAGAAAAACGAAACACACAGATACAAGATGACTTGGATTATATAGAAAAAGCCTATACAATAGGGTGAAATATTCGACCGGGACGCCTACCCCTACCCCATGCTTGGGCACGTCTCTTTGGTCGATTACACGTTGCTACATCCAATACGTCCAATGTGTGGATGTGGCGCTTCATCTGCATTGTACAGCCATGGGGCTTAGAATTGCACTTCTGGCTTCATAATCTAGCTGGGGATCATGGCCATCGCTCATATATGCCACCGCATTTGAATGAGCTCTGCTGGTGACACTCTAAAGTTACAGTGGTCTTGAGCCAAAAATGCTGTCGTTCCTTAAGAATCAGAGTGCTCCTGGAGGTACGGTGGATTTCCCCCCAAGTCATAAAAACATTCTGGGGTAAACCAATTTCACATAAGAGACTCTTCAATGGCCAACAGAATCAAGGTCTCGATATGTCGGCCTATGCGGATGGACGTTACATGGCGGCACAGAAAGTAGACATATTTCAGATCGTTCGGTTTCTACTGCAGGGACATCACCGGGATGCGGTCGCATCACGATTGAAACAGACGAAACCCACAGCTACTGAGAGTGCCTGCGGAAGCTCAGTAGACCTCGCGGCTAGGCTCTTGTTGATGCTTAAGGTTGGCGTTGTCCGGCACCAAGCGAGCCCGCATCACTGTCTAAAGTGGGAGAACGGCAGCCTTAAAGACTTCGTACGAGATCGATTCAAAGAATCCCCAGTCCTCGATTGTCACCACGTCAGACTTCCGAAGTATTTCGATGCTTGGAGTATCAGCACCATCGGCGGCCTGAAGATCGAGTTCACAGACAACTTAGCCGACCACCTCCTGCTGGTTGATACCGATACAACTGTCCTAATATTTCATCAAGCCTCATTCCTTAAATGCCAGGTCAAGTTAGTAGTGATCCTGTCAACCATATATGCACTTGTTCTAACAAAAATAGCACTCTTTATCCGGATGGTCTGGTTGGTGAAACACTTCAAACACTAGCCCTCCTTTTCCCACAGTCCGAGTTCAGCTCTTCAATTCGGAATAGCAATCACAAAAGAGTATGGTTTGAAAAACTATGCTCGGCATATAGCCTGTGCTTCGTTGATCCTTAAGTTGTACTCTGCGGTAATCTGGGAGTATAAGACCGGCAGATAGAGCGATTCGCGTATTGGAGAGACCGATTGATTATCCTCAAGCAGATCTATGACGATGCGACGCCAGAGACAATAAAGCAGTGGTGGTATGACAGACGCAACAGTGAGCGGTGGTTCACAATCTGGATGGCCGTCCTTGTTTTGATGATTACGATTACGCTGGGTCTTATCCAGTGTATTGAGAGCGCGTTACAGGTATACAAGGCCTATTACCCAACCGTCATCTAGAGAATAGTCAGTGTTCTCTTTAGAGTAGCCTCATGCGAAGAAGTGGTCGTCTTGATGGATGCCGCGTCCCCGCCCGCTGCTTCGGCTTCTGGGTAACTAGCATTCTGTACTGTAGGTGCTGGTCGACGCGTGACGACGATATTCTGAGAAGGAGCGTGCCGGATTTCCTTTCGGTCCGACGAGGTGTCCGGACTGCGAGTATAAGTGGGATTTGCTTGTCGATGATGACTGGGTAATTAGGGACGTTGAGGGAATAGACTGGGGATCAATGTTGCGATTATAGTATTTCCTATGCATGTTTTGTACAATCTGGGGATAAGTCTGTAGATCTCGAGACGTTTCGCTGTGATCAGGCAGATCTATCTTCTTGTATCATATGATACTATATCCAGTACCTGCCTACCTACCTTGACCAAGATCGGAGTCAATGCCGGCAGTACTATTATTTCCCGGAACAAAGTTGCACAACCGGAGGCTTATACGTGTTAGTATCATGTTATACTGTAGTGGACTTGGCGGGGGATCCGCCGAGATGGAGAGTGGAGGACCCGAATCATCCACACTAGATAACCCTACCTAGTATAGGTAGATAGCTCATTCGCTAACCTGCTAGTGTGGTATACCTAGCCAAGGATTCCCAACCGAGCGTCGGCTGCCAACCATTACATGGACAATCCATGCACGTCGCTGCTGTGTGCTTGTCGTGCCAGAGCTGTGCTTCAGGTTTCTGCAGTCCAACGTCCAACCCCCTACGGTAGCGGAAGGAACCGATGAGACTGGTAGAGTTTTGAGAATACGAGAAATGGGCGGGGTTGCGGAGGGCAAATGCGGAGTGAAAGGGCTTTCCCCATATGGCATGTGGTCATGTAGTCAGGCCAATGAGCGACTTTTGACCCGCGAAGGACGGTGGCCTGGAGCAGTGGCAACAGGAGGGGCACGCAACACGAGAAGACATCCCACCTCCGTATACGCAGTAGGTTGGTAGAACGAGGGATTTGACGGAGGCAGGTGGATTTGTTGTCCTTTCATCCGACGGATGAGTAAGTAGTTAAAGGAGACGGATGAAAATTAGAGGGCACATACAAATATAAAAAGACGTTAGATCATACACCTATGCAGGTAAGTAAATACCAAGAAATAACGTTTTGGAACGATGGTAATTTTCAGTCTCAGCTGGGGAATGGCCATTTCAGATAGCAGGGTTCTAAGCAGGGGACCTGGGGGCTAGCGTATCTATAGGTACCGTACTAGACTAGTGTTGAGTTAGTTTAGTGAACCATAGCACAGTGCGGAATGGCCTTGGCAGAAACCCGAATTGTGCATACATATTTTGACTTACAACCACAGCAGTTATCTTTGACCCAGAGATCCAAAGGATACGAGGGCGCTACATTCAATGAAATGAGACGATGAACCTACTTTGGGAATGAGAGGAATATGGATTGTATTATAACATTATATGGGTAGTTTGTCGGCGACTAAGCCATCAAGTCATCGCCGTTTGGGACTCTTTCTGTGTGTCATGGCCAATAAAATTGCCCCCTTATTGTAAATCGAGGTCAGCTCCAGAACCTGGCGTAGGAACCTGGCGTTGCATCACTGAGCACTAGCGAAGCCACCCATGATACCCGCTAGCCCAGTTGGACTAGAAAACGTCCGTGTGCATGGGTTATTGTCCGCTTAGGCTGTACAGTGCCCGAAACTGTCATGCTGGCATGGGAGCTGCAGTATCCGCGCCCCGCTCGAAGGGACCATCCATGCCTGAGCTCTTCTTCTCCATGTCCGAGTTGAGATGAGTATATTCCCGGAGCCCCTTGTTTTGTCGACGCTTCTTCACTCCTCCAACCTTCTTCTTTCGTTGTCCTCCTGCTAATCTTGACCTGGTGCCCTCGTTTTAAACCTTGGGTCTGTTGGCATCTCCGTCTTCTCTTCCGACACGTTATTTACTAGTACTACTCATTTTTAATACATCTCGCTAATATCCCACCGACCACAACCTCTTCACCTGCACTCGTTTGCACCCAACTACACAAGGCGCCCCGTCGATATCCCCAATAAAACCAACAAGATGCCATCTCTGAATACCGTTCTGGCTACGGCCACACTTCTACTCTCCTCCGTCAAGGCCCAGGAACAGTACCACATCGATCCGTCAACCGTCCCTTTGAGCCTCCGCGGTATGGTGATCTTGTTAGCATACGGATCATGGGTTTGATTCTAACTCAGCCTTACAGACAATTGGTGCCAGCAAGAGAAGAGCACATGCCCTATCATTTGCGAACAACTTCCACCCGGAGGTTACGAGACCAATGACTGTGATCCTGTACGTCCACATCGCACCAGCCGTCTAACAAAATAGTCGGGCTATACTAACCCCCGAGACAGTTGGCCTTGACATATGGCTGTGTTTGCGAGAATGGCATGTCGCCAAATCTATCCGAGTACTCTCTCACTCTGCCGTTCTTCATATGCCAGGAATGGGGAAACCAGTGTGTGACTGCCTGTAATGGCGATGCTTCCTGTGCTAGCGACTGCCGCGAGAAGCATCCGTGTGGCGCTTTGAAACCCACACTCGTCAACACGACGTCGTCTATGTCGACTCCCACTCCTACAGGCACGGGGGCGGCTGCAACGACCAGCGCAGGCCAGATATTCGATGGTCTAGGAGGCGATGGTGACTCTGACTCTGGCGACTCGAAACCCAAGAACGGAGCCTCACCTCTACTCCAATATGGCACCTTCGTCGGTGGTCTTGCTCTGGCTGCCTGCGTTGGTTTGGGCTCGCTCATTCTATAAAATCCGGACGGATGGGACATGCCGCCTGTCCCTCGGAGACGGGCCAAACAACAAAAAACACCCCGATTTGCTTCGCATTACGTTTGCTATCGACTATAGCAAACTTGATGGCGTCTCGAACAAAATTGATTTGGAATTCAAGCGACTGGCGTTGGGAATAACTGCAAATATCTGTTAACAACATACACCTGGCGTTCTCCAGAATTTATTGACATGCATGCCACTCGGATAGCATTCCACCACACCACGGGTTGAACTACGACATCTTGGTTGACAGAAGACGAGCTACATCTCACATATAATAATTACAACATAATACCCTAGCTAATGAAGGGAGCCCTATTCATGGTTCTTCTCATGCCTACTTTTGTCTTATTCATGATTTATGTGTCACCTGCAAACAAATGTGTTGCTGTCTTGGCACAGTCACGCAAACACGCCAGATGCACGAAGCAAGGTACTGTAGTTTGATTTTTAGCCGGGTACTGGCCGGGGAAAAAGTGATCTGACCCCCGTCACATGTCAATAGAGGTAGTACTATTTCCGTATTAGTTTGGTGGGTCTGCCATCCGCTGCTATCCCCATAAATGCTGATCGAGTTGACCGGATAGGTAGGTGAAGTACCTGATGTAGTTCACGTTTTAAATGCTGTCATGAATGTGTATTTACATTAACTCTAATTCTCACATTGTCGAAGATTGTTCGGGGCTTGAACGGTTCAGCAGCTGGGGAGAGCGGTGAGGATGACCTGGACTAACCGCTTGAAATACGCCACGGCAATGAATACTGAGTACCGGTGGTTACATCTAATATACGGCAAACGCTAGGCTAAAACCTTGTACACAACGGTAGGGTGACCCAACACGCCAGGATCCCGCGGCTCAAATGTTGCTGTCCAGCTTGCATGTGGTGCCGTGCCCCGATCTACTGTACCTAGGTATGTTAATTGATCAACTAGCTTTCCATCACCATCATCACCAAATACCTACCAAACACTTCAACTTCTTTCTCGCAAGGCCTGACCGGGCGATTGTGCACGTTTACTTACCAGGTACTGCTAGTTACAACTTGGTTCTTTCGGTGAAACCTTATCTCATTTGATGATCTGGAGCTACCCCACGATGTATTTCCCCTGAATTACAAAAAAAAAAAACAATTTAGCACGCCAACCCCGCGGTCCGATCTCGAAGCCTCCAATCATACCGAGCTGTCCTTTTCGTCCGCCGACGACACGTAACACTTCCCGTGTTCGCCCTTCTCGCAAACCTTGCCAAGTTGTGTTCAAGGTAGCGTGAGGCCGACCTCGAGTCAGCACATCAAAACCGCAACCGCACATCGAGCAGACATTATCCTCCAAAGCCGACAGCATGGCCCCAAGCAGCAGTAGGAAGCCCATCCTTGTTCCCATATTGTAGGACCAGGGCATACACCGCCCGAGGCATACCACAACCAGGACAAGCTGACCTTGCTCTTCTTTCCACAGAGACGGCCGTGGCCGAATGTGTATCCGACGACGCGCTCATCCATCTCCGATCGTACAAATACTCGGCCGTCGACAAATCCCCCATATCTAACTACATCCTCCGGCCATACGTACGTAGCCACCACCGATCCCCGCGCAACCCCTGATGACGGACAAGTGCTGAACCGTTGTGGTAGTGGAATGCCTTTGTCGAGCTCCTGCCGCTATGGCTGGCACCGAACATGGTGACCCTCCTGGGGTTCTGCTTCATCTTAGCTAATGTTGCGTTACTCGTGATAGTGATGCCAGATCTTGTTGGCCCGGTATGGCAACCCTCTCTACAATACCCCCTTGCCCGGTTGCCTAGCTAATGGTTTGATCTCGAACCTTAGGGCCCGTCATGGCTGTACCTAAGCTTCGCTTTCGGTCTTTTCATGTATCAGACTATGGATAACGTCGACGGCAAGCAAGCGAGACGAACGGGCACGTCGAGCGGACTGGGCGAGCTGTTCGACCATGGAATCGACTCGTTGAACTGCACTTTGGCCAGCTTACTCGAGACCGCCGCGATGGCGTTGGGAACTTCGAAATCGGGCGTTTTCACAGCTCTGTGCCCCTGCCTCGCCATGTTCTTCTCAACCTGGGAGACTTACCACACGCACACGTTGTACCTCGGCTATTTCAACGGCCCAACCGAGGGCATCTTGATCGCATGCAGCGTAATGGCCATCTCAGGCATCTACGGACCGGGGATCTGGACTGAGAGGATCGTCGATCTCGTCGGCGAGAGGAACCTGTTCGGCTACGATCACCTCGTCGGAGATCACTCGATCCGAGACATCTGGATCCTCGTCATCGTCGGCTCGCTGGTCTTCGGGCACGTGCCGTTCTGCGTGCTCAACGTCGTCAAGGCGCGGCGACGCAACAAGCTGCCAGTGCTCCCCGTCTTTCTCGAATGGATCCCCATGGCCGTCTACACGCTGTCCATCGGTGCGTGGCTGTACTCGCCGCACTCAACCCTGAGGCGTGAGAACCACCTCGTCCTCTTCTGCCTGACCATGTCCTTCGTCTTTGGACGCATGACGACCAAGATGATCCTCGCCCACCTGACGCGTCAGCCCTTCCCCTACTGGACCGTCATGCTAATCCCGCTCGTCGGTGGTGCGGTCCTCGGCAACCTCCCGCGTCTCGGGCTCCCCGCCATCTCAGCCCGTCATGAGCACCTCTACCTCTGGGCCTACTTTGTCTTCGCCCTCGTCGTCTATTTCCACTGGGCCTACCTCGTCACCACCAGCATATGCGCCTTCCTCGGCATCAACTGCCTCACGATACCCCGCGCCAAGCAGATCGAAAACGAGCGGAAAGCCCTGGAGGCCAAGAGCGCGGCAGTAGCGGTGAACGGAAAGAAGACGCAGTAAATACCGGTTGGATGAAGCTGGTTTTCTATGACTCCTACACCGTCTTTTATTATTACTTTTCTAAGAATATACGGGCATGAGAGATCTCACCTTACTCTCAGTTGGGGGATCGACTCAACTTGACTTGACTCCCGCCACCCCCCTTCTTTCATGTACAATTTATAATCTTTAATGAATTGGCCCAGAGGAAAGCTATACAGGCAAAGCGTAGATGCCGGATAGACAGACGGACAGGTGTGGGCGAGCCATACATAGAACGGGAATCGGACAGGAGATGGAGATCTCTATCGAAACGAAACAAAGAACCAAGGAAAGGAAGGACGGTGGCATGAAGATGGTTGATCGGCTGGTTGGCTGGTCGCTTGGTTATGTGTCACGTCTACAAGCGAAAGCAAGAGAGTGGTATATAATAGATCCACACCTACTTGAGTACCTATGTTACTTAGCTAGGTTAGGTAGGTAGCAAACCTGGAATCGGCGATGAATATCATGTTAAGCGTTCATCTGTCTTTCTCGACGTTGCCATGCAGATGTGATGTCACTGTGTCCTTGTCTTGCTTTTTTGGTTGTAGGATACGTAGTTACCTACCTACCTACCTACTTAGGTGTAGATAAGCATGAAAATGATGGGTGAGATTGTAGTTAAAGATGCTAACCCAGAAATACATGACCGTACCACTTCAGATAGTTTCTACTGGCGATAATAACTACTTTAGTCACGATAGATAAGAATCAAGGCTTTTTGCTTTTGTTCATAGTACAGTATTTCTAGTCTATCTGCACATCTCACCTATTCCCACAACTGTTTTAGAACGTCCAGGGAGAGGAAATCATCGCAGCCTGACCGGACAGATCCCTGAGTAACCCCCCCTCCTCCTTTTTCACACGTTTGTCTGGGGAGGTGATCAGTCTACCGAGTCACACATCCCACCCGACCACCTTTTAAATCAGTGTGATGTCCCTCTGGCAATAATCACCTCTCCCCGGCGAGCCGGCGTCCCTGCACCTCACCGAGGGCCTTAGCGCCGCTGAGGAACGTGGCGGCGCCGACGACGCCGATGACGGGGAGGACCTGGAAGAGGGTCCAGCTGACGTAGTACAGGTAGAAGACGCCCTCGAGGGCGACGAGGGAGCCGAAGAAGACGCCGTGGGCGATGGGGGCGTCGCGAAGGGCACGCTGCAGGTGAGAAGCGTTGGCGCCGAGGGTGAGCCACTGCGTATATCATCAGTTAGTTCATCCGAGCAGTCTCGCTCATCTCGAGCTTTCTTGTGGGTTGCCCCTTGTTACGCGTAATCCATCTACATACTAAGGAGGATGTGGTGCGTGGGAATCGAATAGACCAAGGAGAGCAGGTAGACAGAAGACATACACCAACGAACAAAGCAGGCACAGTAGCCAGCACGGCCAGGGCGAAGAAGGCCGAGATGATCTTGGGCGGATTCTTGGGGTCGGCGCGGAACGTGTGGTGGATGGGCTCGCGCTTGCCGTAGCGCAGCGGCTTCTCGTAGATGAGGGGTGTTGAGTTCGGGTCGGTTTCCACTGAGACGGAGAAGGCGGGCTTGTTCAGGCCTTGCGAGGATCCGAAGGAGGCCAGCACCACGGATGCCTTGAGGGGGGCGGTAGAGGTCGCCAGTTGGACGGGAAGGTCGGCGAATTTCTGGAATAAGGGGGGTGATTAGCTAGCCGTGCTAGTTTTATGTAAAGACACTAGGCAAACAGACGTACGATGTCGACAACGGCCTTTCCGTTCTCCTTGACGGTCATGGGGAACGGCGCCTCGAGACCAGACAGCTCGTCCTGCAAGACGACAAAGGCCTGGTGCGGTCGCTTGCCTTTGCCGCCGTCCTTGGCTACCAGCAGAACCTTGATGCTCTCCGTGTTGGTGATGGTGACGGGCTGGGCTAGCGGTTTCGTCTCGGAGAACCTATATTGAATGCGTCAGTCGCAAATGCAGCATCGGAGACGAGGACCACGTACTTCTCTTTGGTGCCGGCGGCCTTCTTGGCATTCACCTGGACAGTCGCATCATCGAATCCCCAAGACGAGGCGGCCTGCGCTGCACCGGCAGCCAGGAGCACCAGAGGCGCTACGAAGGAGTGGAGGAATCGCATGGCAGTCGCGGTCGGGTGGTTCTGTGAGGGAGTTCAGTGCATCGAGGCTTGTCAACTGACTACACGACGAGACGAGGCGAGGTAGTATCCGATTTGGAGATGGTCGTGGCCGTTTCGTCAATTGAACACCTGTTTCCACCCCATTCCCCAATCGAAGCTGGCCGCAGTGTGGAGAGCTTATGTGGGTAGTACCCGCCATGGCTGGCTGTCACCTGACCCACTGGTTGGTGCCCACTATAAGTAGCTATCTGTACACAGTAGTCACAGTAGGAGCTCCATCTCCACTACAACTACAAGATACCTACACAGGAATACACAAGGATCATATGGACCAACCATAACAGTCTACACTGGCTTGGCAATTGCCGTGCACAGTGCTAATAGCTCCGTTTAGCCCATTCCGTACTATCTATACCTCATCTACTCATCTAATGTCTTGTTTTCCCTTTTTCGTCAAAGTTACCCTGGAACGAAAGCTCTGTAGGAAGCACCCAACGAGGTAGGTGGATATGGCTTGAAATTGAACAAGTACCAAGGTACAAATGGGAGGGCTGCGGTTCGCAACTGAGCCGAAGAGGGAATAAGAGGTTGAGGCTCTCTGGCCAATAGGAACGGACATGGATTCAGAAGGATATAAACCTCGATATGTGTCCACCACTCTAACAGACGTTCCCGAACTTGATCTATATGGTCGAGCGGTAAAGTAGTCGGCAGGATAAACCCTTGTGTCAGAGGCAGGGCCATAGGCATTCAAGGATTTTCCGGTCCAGGATAAAAGTACGGTATATCCCGAAACCTGGATTCTTTTTTGGAAACATTTTAGGGTCACAGTTCGATTCTTAGCTGTGTTGATCTCTTCTTTCTTTGCTTCTTGAATTAGAGAAGCCATTTCTTTTAATCACAACTAGTCTTTGCATCCGTTTTCGAGATTTTATTTCATCTGCCTATTAGCTATGAGCATTTTATACGCCGCTAGGTTCAGCCTCCCGCTTCTATAAGAAGGATTGCATATTGGCGGTTAGGTCTCGCTTCTATAAGAAGGATTGCATATTGGCGGTTAGGCCTAGGTTGCTACAAGGTGCTCGCAGCATTCCTCAAGTACGTACCTATATATAGGTTAACCATATAAAGATATCAAGATAGTGTCAATGCAGCATTTTCATGTCAAAATTTGGATATTTAATATAGTAACTTCTTCGGCCAAGAGGGTAGGTAGCTTTGTTACATGTCATAACTCAGACCTACTCCTTATTTCCTGCCTCTTTTCCTCATCATGGACCAGATGGTTCATGAACTCATCTAGCTCAAGCCATTCTGCAGTAAATGCGGTGATGATCTTGGCCCAATCACCAATGCTCTCCGGGTCAAGGTGATCCGCATCATCATCCAGTGTGTGCCAAGTAGGTGGGAATGGTGTCGGGATGACATGTAATATCGGCACGCCACGTACCATGAATGGGACGTGATCATCTGCGATGAATCCATTATATCTGAACCGATCGGCCGTCTTGTCACCCTCAGGTAGAAACGAGTTCTTCGGCTGTGTGGCCAATAGCCCTAGCTCACGCATCCGTGTCTCGATCTTCGCCATGCCTTGGTACGCCCCGTGTGTCGTGGGGAAGTATGACGGCACGTGCGGATCTACCGCCCCCAGCAAATCCAGCAGGACGAAGAGATTGATGGCGTCGAGCGGTGTCTGGTACGTCGATTGAGCAGGGTATATTTCTGCCTCCCACTTCTCGGCGAGTGATCTATCGGATGCATAAGCTCTCGTGCTCACAGCTATGTTACGAATCTGCGTCCTCAGGATATCCGCGCACATACCTAGCACCATATAAAGAGTCCGTGTCGGACCACGTCACCCAGGCCTCCTCCCCGTCGAGGAAGATTATCTGGACACCCTTCTCATCGTCCTCGAGCCCGAGCCCCGCATCGCCGGACTCCTCCATAGCCTCCCACTTCTTGGTCAACGAAGCATCGATGCCCCGCGCGACCTGCATCAGTATGGCGCATGGTGCCGCGCTGTCCATGGCGCCGATGAATCCCTCCGGTTTATGCAAGGAGTCGTAATGGGCGACGAGGGCAAGCCGTCCGACGTCCCCCTTCCCCTTCGTCCATGGCGGATCGCGCGTGAAGACGAGGTTCGTGAATGGCACGTCGGTTGTTCCAGTGGCCGGGGTGCGGGACGTCGAGTTGTGCCATTCGAGGCGCCATTGCGGGAGCTCGCGGGCGAAGAAGTCGACGAGGTGGCGCTGGACAGCGAAGGACCCAGGCGTCCCCGGGACTCGTGGGACCAGGATTGGGGAGAGCAGGGCGCCGGTGTGTGGGTGCAGGGCTTCGGCGCCACTGCGAACGTTGCGGAGGGCCGAGTCGGAGAGTTCGGCGTAGGCCAGCGAGGGCGCGACCAGCAGGGCATGGATCAGCACGAAGAGCCTAAGAAGAAAAAGAAGGGCTTGCCATGGTGGCAGAGCCGACGCCGTGTGACCCATTGCGACGCGCCTTGCGATTGAGCATGGCGCTGGTAAAAGCCCGGGCCCATGTGATACGGCATTGGAGATTGGAGATGGTTTTGGTCAGGACAGTTTGCCAATTGAGGAAGCCGTCGAAATATACTGTACTGGGATATCGTGCGAGATATGATTGGTCAATTGAGCACACTAGCCTAGGTACAGTACCAGGACAGGGCATCCTTCCCGTCACACCAGCCCCTCTCCACCTGCAGGTACTATTTCCTTGCACACAACATGATATGAAGGGGCTACCTCTTAATAGTTCTAAATCAACAGCATCGTACAACAGGATTACAAAAACCAAGAAACATACTTGTCTATAGAATATGGTCTTGCTCGATCGGCTATAGCGGACGGTATCGTGGAACAAGTAGCGTGTCGCTCTATCGTACCTACTTACAGGCCCATTCTTATAAGCGAGCTAGATATTTATCCTTACATCCTATGCTTCTCGTTCAAGCACGTCTTTTTCTGTATGTATAGCCTTCAAGCAAAATCTCCCATGCGCCTTGCGCTTCCACATTCCCATCAAATTGCTCCGACACGATAGTGTCGATAGGTCTTAACTGGTGACGGCCAAGATAACCACAGATGAATTCTGAGTTGGCATGTTCAACACCTACATATTTATTGATTGTGATTGGTCTCTATACTTAATAATGTTTGATGACAAAACTTGAAAACTGACCTGTTTGAGGACTGCCGGGAGTATTGAGAGTAGCAATTATCTCATTAGTCAACGGAGCATAGGTAGGCTTCTCTGTGACTTCACTGATATACTCGGTAGCAATACGCAGCTTCTAGGAGGCAGAGACATGGCCCGACTTATTAGAACTTGATCGGTAAAACTTCTGAGGCATAATAAAAGGGGTAGAAGATCAAGTAAGGAGTGGAAGTACGGGAAGGGATTCTTAGTTCTTGCGTCGTTGCTTACCGATTGCATATAAATCAGGGCGACCGCGCCTCCGAATATAGCCTTCTCGAACTTCTTCCCCATGTATGCAACGTCCAGATGCTCACTCTGGGGAGCCTGTCCATTTCCGTATTGATAAATGAGATCAATCAGTCCGAAGATACAACAAAGGATGTAACCCGTTCTGACAGCGACGGCATCAGACTCGCTGAGTAATGTATAATCGCATGGTATGGGCATGTTTAGGAATCTGAGCGCTGCATGGAACTTTCCAAAGCCTATGGTTAATCTGAGGACTATGAGACGCTAATTAGTGGTGCTACAGCAGAGCAGCCAACCTACGCGTGTGGCCCCTTTAAAAACTTCTAGTAAGATGCGCTCTCTTGCCCGAGTATCCCCTAGGGTAAATAGGTCTTGTATTTGAGGAACAGTTTCGCAGAACATGGGTAGATGCTCCGACATGACCTCTCGCCATGATGGTATGTCAAGCTGTTGTATGGCCGCTGCAATTGCGTCTCTTGCCCACAATGGGACATGAGAGGATGTCGCTGTATCGTGGGCGTCTTCGATGGCCCCGGAAAACATGGTAATAGCCATCATGAAGCTTTGATGAAAGAAACAAAATACGTATGTATCAATTGCTATCTTCTGCTGCTACGTCGGGATGGATTTTGCACGTACGAAATTCATTCCTTGTCATCAGGGGTGTCTTTGGAGGTCATGGAGGAGATGAGAGAGAAGACACTTGACATCCAAGTGGACGAATGATTGAATCGTGTCACGTCACTCACATTTAAGATTGTGACTACCTAGTCACGCAAGCACATCATATAATTAATTGACGGGTTGTTGAATGCTAAGCGCCCGCTCTAAACTTTCCGTGGTGTGATGTATAACCACACCTCAGCCACGTGGATCGAAGCACCTGAGACGGTCCTCTAGACGGTTCTGGGCTATTGGTTTGATCTTTGCCGTGGGTTTCCATATCTTGCTTAGCCTTCTGGCATCGGGCATTCTTTCACTCGACGTCATCGTTATAGGCTCTTGGGAGATAAACTTCGCTTTGCATTAGGTACCTCCTAGGTAGGTGCTCAATCAACAAAGTACCTACAGATTCAACAAGAGAATCACACAGCATAATGTCTCACGTGGAGAAGAAGCGCGACTAGGCGACAAGCATGGCAATACATTGGTCTATGGACGACATGATCACTTTCAGTCAGCCAGTCTCATCGTACAATTACGTGTCCTTCTCTGGGCTTTCGACTCGTTCATCTGTGACGCCCGAACCAACACATATGATAGCGTTTGCTTTACAACATATAAACAAATAACAATAGGAAAAGTGTTGCTGAAAATAACCCTGGTAAAGTGTGAAGGCTGTCGCCCACACTTGCGAACTCATTCCTCCTAAGCTCAACCTGTTGTTGGAGGGGATGATACTCATCTTGACCGTAGGTTGCATTCAATGTCACATTCTCGGGAACCAACCCGTCTTCCAGTCGAACCCACGTAACTAGTTCCTTTTCTAAGGTCTCTTGCCTTAGTAAGATTTGTCTTCCACCCCGAGCAAGGTGTCCATAACCTCCATATCCTGTATGTCGACCATAGCACACGTTGACACCATCTCCAGCTACGTCCTGGTCGCTAGTAGTAAGTTTCCATTTGAAGCACCTATAGAAATGAAAATTAGCAACTGAATCCCCTCCAGATTAATAAAGATTGCTATTACCAGTCATTGTCATGGTCATGGCCGCTGAAGGTTGCTAATAGCCCATCCGTGTCCGATAGAGCGGTCATGAACGACACGTCATGCCCAGGATTGTCATCAAACCCTCGGCCTTGGTACCAGACCGTCTCTCCATCGATGCCCGGTTCCCTGCTAGGATCAACGCCTGGATATTTCTGGAATTCGGATGTCGCAGTGATAGGTATATGAAAAAAAGCAAGCGATGGGATGGTCTTCTTGTATTGTTGGGTGAGATTTGCACTAGTTTCCTTAAACCAATTGACAACCTAGTCAGAGTTAGGGGGGTTCAGTTGGACTGTGGAACGAAGGTGAAGTTTATTACCGAATCATCGACCCAATCATGCGGCTCGTCTCCCCCTCTACTGTCGAAGAACCATAGAATAACTTCTGGCACATCTTGACTCCCGAAAGCCGAATATACTTGTAGAAAGTAATTGGAGACCCCTGCGCTGGGGTTATCCGGCAACATATTCTTAGTCAAACTATTTTCGTAATCCTGTTCATGTTTGAAAAGATCTGTAGATTTTGCATAGGCTTCATTATCGTGATTGCCGTACGTTGTTGCCCATGGAAGACCCAAATCAACAATTGGTGCGACAATTTGATCGAAATAGAGCGTTGTGTTGCTGGAGGTTGTGCCATAACCCGATATAAGATCTCCATTAAGCACGACTAACTGTGAAATCTCGCGTTCAAGCACCTTTTTCATAACTTCCGTGGTCCTCGCGTCCTTCAGTGGACCATTAATGCTATTTTCCTCTATGTAGTGTTTTTAAATCAGAAGCCGTGTTCCTATACGCTGAATTAGTCAACTTACCTTCAGCAAGGTGGAGGTCGGAGAATACGGTAATCTGAAAGGTGCCATCTGGAAGGAATCGTAATGGCTGGTAGTTGGTTGGTTGGGACAGGGTATGTGGCGAGCGATGTTTCTGATCCAAGAGTCCGAAATCCATCCTAAGTATGTTAGGTAAGACCTATGGAGTAAAGAAAAGGAAACGTTTCACGTTGACCCGGATGTAAACAAAACAGGAAAAGATGGGTTGCGACCGAGGACGAAGGAGAAAAGGCACAAGAGGAAAACCGAAACATAAACCGCTGAGGGGATGCCGAGGATAAAAAAGGGCCATAGCTATTTTACCTCCGGTGATATCTATATATATATATATCTATAGATATATTGCTAATCTAATACCTGCTATGTACCTATTGTTGGAGTACATGTATATTCGATTAGAAGATATATGAGTAAGAATAGCTGTTTTATGAAGCCGAACCGAGATAGTACTTAGTAATACGCTGCATAGTCTATACCTGGAGCTGATAATGATAGCCTTTAGGTTGCATACGCAGTTGCGCCAAGATCAAAGAGGGGTTCATTCCCAATACGCAGTTAGAACACGTTCTACATTTTATTGGAGAACAAGTGATCTAAATAAAAATAAGCTGCATACTATATACCTGCAGTTGAGATATGGATGTATTTAATTGGAGGACAATTGATTAAGAGAATACAATGCCGCCTACAGGCGAATGAACATGATAATATTTATTAGTAAGCTGCATACGGCTAAATTAATACGAGAATGTCTCATAGTAAGCAGCATACCAATAGCTCTGGTTGAAGTACTGTAGGGATTTTATTGGGGGATAGGCAATGAGGAGAATAGAATACTACATAAAGCCGAACTAATATAATCGGTATGTTTGATAATCGGCTATGTTACGATCATTGATCATATACTTAAACAAAGAGCCTGTATGTATATAGAGGGACGTCGCGTAGTATCAGATCGGAACCTCAATAGAAGTCTCCTACCTGAGATCTTGACAGGCTGTATACTAACATCAACCCGCCTCGGCATACTTTACCAAGATCCAGTGTACCGGCTATTGTTCAACTAGCTCAGTCAAGATGGCCAAGTATCTTTTTAACTTGATTGTAAGACACATTTGCGGATTCTGTGGCATGACCTTTTACTCATGGGTGCTAGGCAATGTACGCAAACGCGGACGAAGAGTATCTCCAGCCAGACGAAGTAGTCCACGAGATTCAAGGACAATCATCTGATATTAACTCTGGTTTTGGAGGCAAGTAAGTAACATCGTTCATGCCATCTATCTACTGTCTTCCTTGTTATTTTCAAACAAGTGGAAATTAATTAAGAGACAAAAACCAAGATATGTGTGGCTCCAGCCAGAATGGACTATTGCAAAGGAGGAGGCTATATCTGACCTATTATTCGAAAGGTCGAGAACCCCAGTTAGGAACTACAACGACCTTGCAATGGGAGCAGGGGGCGATTTCCGGTACATCCGGTCTTCCCGCGACGGAAATGGGATTATTACTAAAGTCGGTCTCTTCCGCATTAAACAGAAACTTTCACCCGAAGAGATCAAGTCGAGGATCAATCAAAGTGGGTTTACGCACTACTCTAGCGATATTAACGAGGGTCGTGGAGGGGACTATCTATATCTACTTTGGGCGTATTAATCATAATACATTCATCTCCGAGCTTCTTACCTTGAACTTTGTAGTCAAAAGGCCACTGATTTTTCCGAATATTGACCCCGAAGCTGAGTATCGGGAATGTTCCGGTTTTTCAGGCGAACCATCATAGCGATACCCTACGACGTCTAACTTCACCACTCCGAAAATTAATCACTGTGACGAACCCCGTGTAAGCGGTAAGAAATAGATTCTTGTTGAACGAGGGTCTCTAAAACACGTACGTGAGGCTATTCTAAATATATACCGAAATCCCTTTGTCTCTATGTGTTGTGACAATCCCGAAAACTTATTGTCGTTCCTAGATCCGAAGTTTGTAACATAATATTGCGGCCTTCAATACGCACAGCTACGCAAAGTTTAAGGTCCAATACCCTTTATTTGACTGGAAAGAACCAACTTTCCTCGACGGCATTTATACCAAACCGACTATCCGGGGTTTAATTTCTTCTTATGATGTGATACCTCGGTGAACAATTTTATTGATGCAACTCACTAGGGGAAATTATTTCTACAGCGATCAACCTATCGGGCGCGAGGATCGACAAGTACCTCATTGATTATAGCCAAAGGCTTTCCCAAAAGGAATTTTCTCGGGTCACTACTCAAGAGCAACAGAAAGTGAGTGGTCCACGTTTAAAAAATGGTTTGGCCTGAATTTCTACTTGCTCTAAGATGATTGCCGTCTTAGACCGTGCGGGACGTTGCTAATCCGGAGCTTAATAATAGAGCGTTAAAAGGTGCCGGCCTGATTGTAAAGCACTTATACCGATCTCTGTTGCTTTTACGCTCGTCTTTATTTTACTAGCACCAGACTAGGAGACATAAGCGGGTTAGATATTGGCTCGGGGCTATTATACTAAGATCATTTATAGTAGAGGCACGGCGCACAAGGAGCCCAACTTGTGCGATACTTGCTAGTATTGTAGGAAAGATTATTGCCACTGTTAAAGATACCAACCTATTCCCGGACTTGGTTGACTAGTTCCTCGGAGGCTATTCTCTGAGTTCAGTGTCCTATATACTTACTTGGCGACGTCTATAAGCCTACTCGTGAAGGAGCGATGAAGAAAATGAAGGAAGTACTTTGTGCATCAAGTATATACCAATGATCTCTTAGCTATGGAGGAGAATACGTCTTGGACTGTAGAAGGCGCGGATAATATGATGCTTAGATCTGGTAGCATAGAGCAAGAGGGAAATGATGAGACATGCCGCCCTTCTCAAGAAGCTGTATGCGTGTTACTGATTTTCTATAATTAGTTGGGTTCTGCTCGGAGGCTCTGTACTATTATGCAAGGTTGATAGATGACAATATTCGTTTTTTTTTGTTTGTATTTATCGTAGGGGACATCTCTTTGCAAAGTATCATGGGATTTTAAAGTCATAGCAGGAGGGTATTGGTTTGGCTTTTAATGTATCGAGTCGCGTGTCCACCTACTAATTAGTAGAATGTATAGAGAGTGATAGTGATAAGTAACAAGTTCCTGCGCTCGGTGGATCCCTGCCTGGGTGGTGTCGAAAATGGCCGAATGATAGCGCTAGGTAATATATAACATAAATAGTTTAGAGCAACTTGGCTGGTTTTAAATTACTGTTGCTGTTAGTGAGGAAATAATGAAGGCTTGGGGCGTTTAGGGATCATTGGTCTAGCTCCAGGCGCAGGTTCATGCACAAGAGCAGAAGGAAAAAGAATTAAGAGCTTCCCACATATGTCGATAGAAATTGTAGCTTGTTTGTCGACCGGTCGAGAGGTTCTGGACGGAGTTTGCCTGCATTAGGTATCTCGGTAGCTACCTAGGTAGGCATTTACAGTAGAGTTCTAATTTACGCATTACTGGGCAGATGTGTTGTGTACGAAAAAGGAAAAAGCCGCAACACGTGTTTGAGTCGTTAAGAACTCAAGACCCAACGGAGAAACCCGGAATGGGTGCAATGATATTGGACAAAGACCGAGTGTCGCCAATTGTGCTACCCTACTTACTAGAGTAATTAATACTTGGGCCACCACTCCTGTCACCTTGGCGAGAAAAGAGCCTCCCTGCTTTCCCGCCTGTTGTCCATGGAGCCGGTCAATCTTAAACTCCGCTTCTTGGCAATTATTAAATTATCGGAGATGCCCTGTTAAATGCTGACTAGATACTGTAGATACTATCGGTCTAAGTCAGACCAAGACCTACGGCCACTAAATCTCGTTCATTGGTTGCGGAATTGACGAGCGGACGTCGGATACAACGCGAAAGTGTGTTGTTTCGCTGGAAATGCCCTGAGCGTAGACCGCAGCTTCACTGACATATGCAGCCTGTCAGACGCTATTGCATCGGCCCTGAGTACAGGGTTGGTGCCAGTGTACTGTACCTCACGTGGCTGCAAGGATTGCTTTAATGAAACCCTTTTTTAGCCATTGGTGTACAAGTGAATTCAACAGAAAGTCACTTTCCTCCCTACTGTATGCAGGTTCAAACGCACGTCAAACTACATGCATCTGCACGTGGGTGATTAGTCGATGATCATAAAGAGTTCTGCATTTCGGAATAGCGCATATATACCTGGGTAATCCGGGCCATCAGTTTAAGAGTTGGAAACATGTTTTTCTTTTCTTGGATGTTATACATGGTTGATACTACTGAGATATTGTTCGATATCCCATGGATGCACCTTATGTCGCAGTTACTCGGCATTAACCGTTAGGATAGTCTTAAGTAGGTAATTCGCATTGAGCTACCGTTGTAGTATTGCATTTTGACCCCAGAATCGAAGCAAGGGATCGTCTCTATAACCCATAGCCGGTCCGGTACGACTTACAGTACATCGAAGTCTATTTTCGGGTTTGGGCTGCTGACTTCGGTTTCGTGCTAACGCTAATATACTCTACTGCACCACATAACTGAAGCTTTAAGAGTTGAGTTTCGTTCATATACAGTAGGTACATAATACAGTACGCCTCTCAGAAAATCCCAAAGCGAACGCAAAAAGCCCCTTGTCATACCCTTGTCTAGCGGTCTGGGGAGTTCATGCGAGTCTCCTGCTCCCCTGGATTTTGGGGGTTGAGCATGCCCAGCGTAGGGATGGGGCCCACCTGTGTTTCTATCATAGGCGCCCTCTCAGTCGTTACAGCTCAGGTCATTGGATCAAGAACGACGACATATTCTAGTAAATGTGATAGGCCCGATATCAGAGGCGAGAGGAAGGCTGTAAGGGACTGCTACGGGACCGACATATCTTTCCAGCATCATGAGCTAGTTAGTTACCTTCATGCGATCTGTCTCGTCGATAGTATAAATAAGACATCCGGAGACGATCTAAACACACGTTGGGATTTCATCATTCTGTAGTCTCTCATCATTCGCATAAGTAACTCCAACGAATCCTACGTCGCCATGCAGCTGAGGACTGTCGTGTTAGCACCGGCTATCTTTGCCATTACAGGTGCTATTGAAACTCATGGTGGTTATCAATATGAGGCTCGTTTCTCCCCCGACGCTACTCCCGAGAGCCAAAACTTAAAGGATCCGTATGAGACTGTAGCTGCCAAGCAGGCGTACGCTCGTCTTCACGAACAAATCGAAGCGACCGGCATCGCTAGCCAATGCTTGACAGAATCAGAAGGCCCGGAGCCGGCAGCTCTCTACGCGCTCAAGGACTGCATCGCTGCAGATAACAAGAACAACTTCTTCACTCTTCTGTCTGAAGATATTGAAGAGTCGAATACCTTCTGGCAACAAATAGTTCAAGAGTCCACGGCTGATAGGTCGCAATGGGTGCCTGCTAGAGCTGTGCGTTGAGTTGGATACCCTTCGCTTTTCCGCATAGCCTCAATCCTTTATCTAGTGTTCTTCAAGATCAGTATCTGACTATGTGACTTTAGTACACCAAAGGCTACTTCAACGGCAGCCTCACAGCAGCCCAGTTTGCTGCATGGACGCTATCTGACAACGCCGATTTGGCCAACAATCATGCGAACCCAGAGCACTATTACAAGGAGACGGTACTAGATGCTACGGGGACCCAATCATCTCAGATCTTTGAGGGCTGGGGAGGTGTGCTGTCCCGATTTGGGACCAAGCGCACCAACTTCACCGTGCCGGCATTCGCAACCCCCGAGTACGGAACTGCCGACACGCCGGAGGCGTGGGATATCGGCTCTAGTTTTCTCCTGCCGCTACAGCGGGTCGGATCTAAGGTCTTAGCCTCGGGAGATGGGCAGATCTTCGGTGCGCTTCATATCGCTGTGCGCGACTTCAATGCCAGCGAGGGCAGCACTGGCCAGTCCGGCATTGAGATCTACTCGGCCGTGTGGTACCCGCCATGGGATCAGGCTAGCGATGATGATCGGGCGGAGTTTTTAAATAACTACCTAGCAGACGAGGCGCATCATATGGTTGTCGAGGTCATCAACCTGACGCTCCGGGCGCATGAGGACTGCCAGTCGGGATTGTGCGTCCTGCCATTCAGCGTCTGAATCAAACTAGCCATGTCTTAGTGCACCTCTAATTGGTCACATTTACATCAAATATGACAATGCATCCGATCTCTTAAGCTTCCTACCGAAGGAACTTATCCGACAATAGGACCCCTGAAATGAAATGCTACGGCAAACACCAGGTTGTTTGCGCTATAAATGATGCGGATGCGCGGGGATCTCACACGCTAGTAGAAAATGAATGGCCTGTGCTCTTTGCTGGGCACCCTACTAAGTAGGGAACAAGACTACCACTGTGAATGTATGGATGTGTGTGTATGTATGTGCACTACTTGGGGGAGAACAGGCCGCTTACATGACCGCCAAGCCGTCCTCCGCGCACACAGTTCGAAGAGATCATAAGTAGGAGGCGAACCAAGGCCAGCTGAAAAAATCACTCCCAAGTAGGAAGGTCTCAAGTTTCCGTACGGATAGCGCACCCGCGAAGCCTGTAACGTAAACTAGAGAATTCCTATAGTAGACGCAAAAAGATAAAAGAGCTGCACTCCCTTCGGCTGCGGATCGAGGAACCAGACTCGAACATGGTGTTGATTCTTCTACGGTCTCCCTTCTGCACGATGGTATCCACCGTATTCTTGGCGGCTCTCGCTGCGACAACGACATTGGCGCAGGTCTTCCCATCTCCGGGAGGGCCGTTCGAAGTCCAATGGGAGAATAAAGAGCTGGTCGATGCTGGTCGCGTCGACCCATTCAATGCGTCTCATTCTCGTCGGATGATGATCTCGCACTTCACCCCTGTGGCCGGGAAGCACTGCACACAAACCTGCCGGGTACCATACATGCCTGGACAAATCGCCACCATCGAAGACGACATCTTAACTTTCGCTTACGGGGATTACGGCTGGCCACAGGGACTCTTAAACGGACTCGAGTTAGATATATGTTGTGGGGTATCGAAGCCAGCCAAAGCCCAGAAGTTTCCTACTGTACTATTCGGAACTGGATTGAACACTACTAGGCTGTGGTATACCGATTTTGCAATGGAGGTCGCGAGCCTCGGGTACCAAGTTATCGTCATGGATCACCCATACGAGACGGATGTGGTGCTATTTCCCGATGGGGAGATCGTCTTTGGCGGTAGAATACCGAATGATCCCAACAACCTCACGGCCCTCGAGTTTGGCCTGGATGTTCGCAACAGCGACGTATCATTTGTTCTTGATACCCTTAAGGTGTGCAAGACGGTGTATTTTGGCCATTCGTTTGGCGGTGCCTCGGCTGCTGCTGCCACCATGGTTGAGCCTCGTATACGGGCTGGTCTCAACCTAGATGGCGCTCTTTGGGGACCGGTTGTCAATGCCGGTGTTTCGAGGTCCTTCATCAATTTCTCGGGTTCTTTGAGTTCTCTTGGCAACGCGACTGGGGATGAGAGCTGGGGTAACTTCTACAAGGCTCAAGAGCAGAAACACCCGGGTGTGTGGACTAAAGAACTGCATTTGGATAACTCGTCACACGGCAGCTTCTGGGACCTTTCTGTCATCGGGGACTTTACGGGCTTAAGAGAGAATGAGGAGTTCGTCGAATATGTGCTGGGAGAGTTGACGGGTAAAAGGGCGGTGGAGGTGGTACGTGCGTACTTGGACGACTACATCAAATATAGCTTGTTGGGCGGCCCGGAGGGCCTTCTTGCGGGTGAAAGTGAAGCGTTTCCCGATGTTAGATTCGTGAGATAGGGAGTTGTGCGAGTTTACATATCGAAATAGGAGTGGCCTATCTTGCTACTGTTATTTTCTCTATTATGACCACAGGTTGCGTTCAACTATACCGAAGATAGACACACATGACGTTGAAAATAGGCAACAGAGTAACAGTCAGCTATAGTATGTTAAAGGTCTGGTTTCGACTAGGCAAGAACCGGTAAGCCCCTCATGCATCTCCTAAGCGCACCCAAGGAAGCTAGATCGCCACATGTTTCTGTGTTCCTATTGGGCCAAGAGTTTTACTAACTATGACTTGCATCGTATTTTCGTATTGCTAGAAGGGGGGTGTGCTTATAGACATCACTGTCATCGACGACAACAACTTCTAGTATATATGTATCAGATACCTCTACTATATCTTTCAACTACTCTAACCGTCCTTTATTCTCTATCGTTTAGATTTCAAAACGAGATTCCCCATTTCGCTCCAATGATGAATTGCCAGACTATCACCTACGCGAACCACCAGATTCCCTTGGAATGTGACGTTTACAGCTCCCCAACACATCCACCGGATACGCCCGTGTTTCTCTTCTTCCATTCTGGTGGTCTCGTCGGCGGTGCGCGTAGTTGCGTCCCTCCATGGCTCGTTCAAGTCTGTATCCAGCGACAATGGCCACTCATTTCAGCCAGTTATCGGCTCTTGCCACAAGCCAATGGAGAAAGCTTACTGGAAGACGTGAAATCAGCATATGAGTTTGCACGAAAATGGGGGCAGGGAGGGGAGCGTCCAGTTGTTGTGGGTGGTTCCAGTGCCGGTAAGAAGATCCAATATTCATTTCTCCAATCTAGCAAGCGTCACAATGCATATATGTAACATATGCAGCAGGTCTTGTGTTTTAATCTTTAGTATCTCCTATTTACCTATTCTGATAAGCTGACTTTGTCAGGGTTTTTCTGTGCGGCGATGACAGCTCATCATCTCCAGCCTCGGCCACTCGCACTACTTTCCATCACTGGCATCCCAACATTCCGTCACCGCTTCTTCAACTCCTCTACACTTATCCAACCAGAACCTTTCGCCAAGACCCAAGTACAAAGGTATCTAGATGAGCCCGTATCCGTAGGATCAAAACCTGACGCAGACTCTATGGTTTTTTTCCTTGATTCTTTGACGGAGACTGGAGCGAAAAAAGCCGGCTACGAGCGTCCTAACCTAACAACACCTCGGCCATCTCAAGCGGATAATATCCCCCCTCGCGGATGCCTATACGACTACTTCGTCCATGAAAATACCTTTGTTTCAATGCTTGATGCGTCGGACCCAGGTTATGAATGGGCTGTAACAGACCCACAGGGCTTAAAGCTTTCTCAGTGGCCAACAACCATTCTAATTCAGGGAGACAGCGATCCTGATGTTGACATGGACGTCACAGTACAGACAGCAAAGAACCTGGGTCCTGAGAAGGCAAAACTATTTATAGCCAAGGGTCAGTCACATCTTTTCGAGGCAGCTTCCTTTCTCGAGGACGAGGGAGTAGGTATGGATGCCGTAAGATGTGCCATCAAAGAACTCGATAATGCTCTCCCATAGTTATATAACTGGCTATTTTGGTCCTAACTGAACTTTCATGCTGTGTACGTCGAGGGGTCTTAAACTATTCGGTTGATTACTTGAGCTTCGAGGCTCGAGGGTTGAGAAGGTGCTTGACTGAACTGAATGAATTTGGTTTTTACAACAGATAAATTTGCAGCGCTTTACAATGCTCCTTAGCAACCCTTTTGAATCTCATGATTTTCTTAGTTGGAAGATAATAGCGTTGTTTTATTATTTATCTATTTAAAGATAGTGTAGATAACATTGCTAATGACTTTCAACAATACGTTTGAGGACACTCAGCCTAGCCTATGGCCTCACTATATAAAGCGAGCCTAAAGGCTCAGCTATTCTCTCAACTGCACTCTCAACTACACTCTCAACTACTTTTCTAAACCCAAGCCTATTTACTCCCAAAGCACTGTTAGCCGCAAAGAAACGCAGCGAATCTATCTGAACCATCACAAACAGGAAGCTATGACGTCCTACGAACCAATTAGCGAGTACGACTTTATTACGGTAGTTTTACACCGATGCGCTGTGATTTGCAAATCTCTATCCTCAATGAATAATACAGAGGCTCTTACTGCGCTTCGCGAGCTTTCTCATTTTGTTCTTGAGGAGGCTCTTAACCCACTCATGCGTTACGATGGCGAGAAATTGGGGGGTAACACCCATAGCCCTTTCACGGCCAATGTATGTTATCTCATGATATATATCGAGGCGAAAATGGCTTTGTTGAACCCGGAGGAGACTGAGTCCCCCCCGACGGAGGAACAGCGGTTAACTAAAGAAGCAGACCTTAAAGAGGCGACTGCCAGGTGGGGCTGGTTAGACACTGCTGATTTTGTTTGAGCTGTGAGTATCAAGTAAATTTATCAAATGAAAGAAAAAAAGCAGAAAAGAAAAAACAGGGGGACCGGGGGCGTTTGATTTATTACACATAATTGCCTACTTAATATAGTGCTACATAGAGGCTTTTGCGATTTTCTCTTAGTTAATCCTTACAAAGAAAAGACAAAGTTTAAAAATATCGGCTTGCACTAAATTTCTGCTATATTATAATGATTATAAAGCTATTTGTTATTAAAGAAGAAAACTCTAGTCATACGGTCTTGATACGGATTATAAGGCGTATCCCATAATCATGTCTATTGGTGTGGTGTGTGTTAAGTGTAAGTGGTGGTTGCCAAAGGCCGCCGGTGGAGATCTATTTGCGTACGTCCTGGCCACTAGCAATTGCGTGGCTAGTACCTACAACCTCCTTGTTGGAATGCCAGCGTGGTTGGACATAGCACGTGTAATACCTAATTTAGATAAAGAAAGCTCAACAAAGAGATAAACCCATATCTATTTATTTATACTAGTTCAATGCACCCGCCCCTATCAATTGGCCTCCCCATTTCAATCGGCTGACAGGGGAATCGACTTCCCGGTCCAACCCTTACAGCTAAAGCTCACCATAGATGAAAACGACAATGATGAATGTGAATCACGTCCCCTGAGCATGGCAAAGCTAAAGGGGGACAAATTGAATACTGTGGGATAGGGTACGTCCATATTGAAAATATTGCATATATCCCCCATAGGACAAAGATTTTCAAGTAAGGCTAAACCGGTGAAACTAAATAAATTCCAGGGCTACAACTATGAGGGTAAGATATTATGTTCATTTTTGCACAAGGCTTCCTCAAGACCGTTGTGCTTAAGCTACGGCTATGTGCAATGAGTCTATTTGGCTCTCGGTCTCTCTCGAGGTAGCTTCGTGACAATAAGATCATTGGCCAAGGGCATTTCCAGAACGTTACTAGATAATCAAGGTAATAAAAATGTAAATCTATATAATACGCATAACTGAATTCTGTTAATAAAATCTCTCTTATACACATATACAAAACACATACGCCCACTGCTATATGTTGCATCGTCCTATCACTCATCGACCACACCGGGTATATCCGCGATATTCGCCAAAGTAGTCCCAATAATAACATTATATATATACGAGTCACAAGCCGCCGCCCCCTTGTCGTTCAAGCCATTCCCATACAACCCAATCTTAGGACTTGAGTTGGCGCTCCCGCCGCCGGGGAAGAAGTTGCCCGCGAGCTTTTTTGTCTTCTGTCCGGACGCATCTGTCATGGTGGCTAGAGTGCCGTCAAAGTATAGCTGGATGTAGCCGCTGCTCTGCGACGTGTTGACGACGAGTCCGAACGTGTACGTCCTGCCCATAGTCAGGGCCTTCGACCAGACGACAAGGGCACCGCCGTCTTTGGCGCTGGGATTGACCTGGAGCACGCTGGACGTCTTGTGGTGAGCTTATAGTGCGCAATATCATAGGATGGCTTGAACACTCACATCGTGTGATAATCGGAGTCGTCCGCATCCTTCCTAAAGGTGAGAACTGCAGGGACGTTGTCGACCTTAGTGGTTGACGAATCATAATTTTTCCACTGCCAGACGAATGTTTGGTAGTCTACGGCGTCGAACCGTACTTTATACCCGATGTAGTACGTCATATCCACGACGGTCTCGTCCTTGAGCATATGATACTCGGCGCGCGTGAAGTGGGCGCTCTTGTGGACGTGCGCGGCAGGTACACCCTCTGGGTCTGTCGCCGTCTTGAAGTAGAGCGAGTTGTTTTGGCTTTGGCCCTTGGGCCAGTCTTCCCGGTGCCAGCCTTCGAGGTTCAAGAGGCCTAGGGCGCTCGGGTTGTCTCCGGCGCTTGCGTTGTAGCTCGCAAGATATTTCGCCGTGGCCGACGTCAGGCACAAAACAGAGAGGAAACAGGTCCTGAGAGAATGCATGTTTGAGAGGTGATGGCTGATGGTGGGATGCAAGTGGAAGTAATTATGGGTGATAGGAGAGGAACGTAATTATTTATATTACTTATATTGCTTAGTTAGCGTGGAGACTTACGGTCACGTTCCTCCTTGAACCTAGGACCTCAGGCCTATCATACCGCTTAACTTGATATGTTCGCTTGCATATTTGTCGCCCTGGAGGGTTGTATTCTAGGGATTCCATGATTGTGACCAACCAGGGTATATAAGTGGCTTTTGAATTTTAACTCTGCTGTAACCCAGACGGGCAGGGCTGAATACCTACCTAATCTAGGTAGGTACTTACTGTACAGTACTAGGGTCTGCATATAATAGGCACTTAGTTCAACGGGACAGGGGTTTCGATGGGGTGAATTTCTCTATTTGACCTCGCCTAGAAAACACCTTGTCGACGAAGCAGAAAACCATCAGTCGGATTGAACTCTGGGACTGGTGTTGGAACTTGGTGCTCTATATGACCCGAGCGAGTTTTAACCCCATATTGAGTGATCTTTGCCTTGAAATATGGTGTTAATGACAACGCGATCGCGCTACCTGCTAATATTCATTTAAGCCCCATTTCGGCTCCGCCACATTTCCTTAAAGGGATACAAACCGCGAGGTGTGTGTTACCAGGCATACGCTCTAATAGGCTATGAAACGAAGCACCTATAAGGGTGAGCTACAGGGATTTGGTATACTGTAGGAAGATGTTTGGTAGTGATCACGTTGGCTTAGCTATTTGAAGCATCCAATATTTTAGATAGTCTCCCTAAGCAATACCGAGGCGCACAATTCCCACTTCAGTGGGAGTGTGATAAACTTCCTGAAAGGAGACAAAAGATTGTTCAAGAGACTCTTGTTGTATGACTATCTCTAAAACACCTTCGTGGGGCTATTCTGGCTATGTTCAAAGGGTTCTTTATTGTGTTGGATACGTGTACCTTGTGACAGTGTATGATCCAATAAGACAAATTTGTCAAGGTATCAACATTCTCCTTCACCCCTTATTTTCTACGAAATGTATCAGCTGACCACCCAAAAGCATTTCTCAATCTCCTTCCTATCTCCCGCATCTCAGAAATATCTAGAGTAGTTCGTCCCCCATGTGGTTCATGCGCAGTAATCACTTCACCTTCAGATCCAGCTGGAATGAAACTGTTTCCTGCCCTGACTTCAAACCGACGAAGGGCGCCACCACGAGGTGGTCTCATTGAAAACTGTAAACGGGTCATTGTTCCCACGAAGTCTCTCCATTCGGTCTCTCTAGGAGGAGGGCGCACTTCAGGGTGCTGGAATAGAGCTCCGATAACTGCCATATCCTCTGAGGATAGAAGGAAAGGAGGTGTGGGCAAGGTACAGGTAGATGAAGGACTGCTACGGCTACAACGACTGTTTCTGGCCCAGGCTTCGCAGGAATGCTCGGGGTAAAATCTTTCTCGTTCCTCTTCCTCATTATCGCTAGTATTACCGTCAAAGTCCCTTTCATCAGAAGTGAAGTCAGTCACTTCAAGTGGAGAAGATCGTCGACCCTGAGTCTGCGAATAGTCGCTAGAGTACCCATCTGATGCCGCGCTTGTTCTGCTGCGACTTTCTCTATCGCGTCTCTCTGGAACCTCGTTACCTAAGGACTGGTGTAAACGAAGTCCGACCGCTTGTGCTTGACGTTCAGTGGTAGGAGGGCGATATTCAACACTGCTGGGTGGGCTTTGCTCATCTTGGACTCTTGCAGCGCCGTCGTCGGCTAAAAAGCGTCTGATTAAAAAGCAGTCGAAAATTCCCATAAAGCGAGACATAATTTGAGATAATAGTCTTGCCACAACGGGATCACGATTGTTGTTGTTGATGTAGTATGAATTTGTACCGTAATATGTTCAATTATCGATGAGGATAGGTAGTTGAGCTTGGTTGGTGACTGGAGCATATACTTGATATATTGTTGAATATCTCTGGCCCTTTATATGAAAGTCATAGAAATTGGATTAATCAACACGGGATAGATGAGTCACCCATGAGGTAGACTGAGGCACGGATTCCCCTTTCATGATGTTGATGTATCACTTAATCGGCCTAAATCTCTCAGACCGTATGGCCATTCTGCCACTTTAATTGGCTGGAATAATGCCAGCACATACGTGCACATGTATAGCTCACACCGTGAGGTCATTTAACTCATAAGATTTAATTTCTTTGGAATCCCTCGTTGCAGGATGTTTGTAGACAAAACGCCAAGTTAGCCAATACTCAAAGGTGGGCTCAGGATAAAACCCTGAAATCAACACCATCTGTAACTAGGGCGGTCACATGGAGATGTCAACAGTCACGGTATTCAATGAACGAAATAAATAACATCTAATAAAACAAGTCAAATTAACGGAGCTATTATTGTGGAGCCAGTGGTGCTTTGGTAACTTAGAATCTGGCTTGAAATATCTATTTGAAGTTCAAAATTTTGAACATCCGCTAACTGCAGAGGGGGAATACAACGAGAACACGACCATGTTTGATACATAGTTCTGCCGCGATTGCTAGATGTGCGCTTGAACGAACATATGGCGAAGAGATCAGTGGGTCTAGCTAGAGGTGCGTATTAGGCTTTTGTAAAAGTCATGATCTTAGTAGAATTATGTGCGCCTCTGTCACGATCATTGATCACATACCTAGACAAAGGGCATGTATATGGATGGAAGTCACGTAGCATCATCAGATTAGAACCTCTGCGCAACAATAGAAGTTATTGAATACTCCCCACGACAGTGGTCCCAACACCCCAAAATATCTTTGGGTAAGGGGTTACGACAGCTCTGGTATTTATATGCAGAGGATACATTAAATCAAGCCTTATAAGTAACAAGATGATTGCTGCGATCATGGCTTCTCACCCGGTGGCTTCAAGTTTCTCATGTAAGTTGCGCTAGAGTTCAGGTGTTGATCTCAGTCAGTTTTCCGTGACAGTATCTGAAATACATGGGACTGAGGCTGTTAGCAAATAAATAATAAAGGAAACCGGGAACGCTGATACATACATATCAAGAGAACAAAAAATCTTAACCGTTAAGCCAGCCGAGTTTTTTTTTTACGTATCGGCACAAAAAGGGGTAACTAACATCTCATAAGATCCATATAGTAATTGTATTGTCACGGATCAGCAATCTGTTAAATTCGGAACCGTAACACCCAACGGTAATGCCGATATATCTAGCAGGTCTAGAATCCTTTTGAAACCTACCAGAACGCTATAGTGTATAACCATGACCTTAATAATAAGATGCGAGGGAATAGTGAAAAGACATGCTCGCTCATCAAGGATCGTTCGTGCGTATTATGAACCCTGCGCCCGAGACATAGTTAAAGCCTACATTCAGGGCTAACGTGGCACGGTTAGCGCGTGATCCGGAGCGGGTTCCTAAGTCTTAGAGCCTCATGATATCTGTCGGGGTAATGATGGCCGAATTTGGGGCCAAACTTAACATCTGAATGATCGGTACCCCCCACTTCGCCTATTGCCAAGTCTCTCGACATGAGTACTCATATTTTTTTGATGAGAGCTGGGGATCAACTTGATAATTGTCCTATTATATATCGACTGGAAGTAGTGAACCACAGTTGTGAAATGTGTTTTCACACACCCTAGCCTCTATCCGAGATACTGCGTACAAGCCCTGGTGGGTATTTGGTGATGTTGTAGGTCTTCGTGCTGAAGCTAGTGTTGTGCCTCGCAGTATCTAAGAGAAGAGGAAATGGGCCATTCGTCTTTGATGAGGATACCAGACAGATGTTGTCTGCCGAAATCCTAATAAATCAAAAGAGGAAAACGTTGAATGGGCTTGGTATTGACTTAGTTTTTTTTTTTTAAAAAAAAAGATTAACAACGCAACCCATCTATAACTTCTCATAGACACGATCCAAAAATGTGAGGTCATGGTTGATGATAACACATGACAACCATGTCTAGGCCATGTAGTAAATCCCGGCTTGGCAATCCACAACTCCAACACGTGCACGTACCTTTGTATAGGTATTTATGCGTAAGACTGTCATCTCCCACGCCGTCATCATGCATTTTTGCCTCCTGAGTCTAATATGTGCTATTCATGATGTTTTATATACCATTACATATCCAAATTACCCATGATCAAGTTTCTACCTAGCTATGTCTCGTGTAGGCTCAGGCATCTGTCTAGTCCTCCTCTTCCCCTTCGCTCGCTTCATCCTGCTTGAAGACTACCTTTTCACAAAGCTGGAGACACTGTCTGACCGGTAACCCCACTACATTATCTACGCTGCCCTCGATCTTCTCCACAAGCACCATACCACCGATGCCCTGAACGGCATACCCGCCCGCCTTATCGACGCCCTCGCGCGTCTTCACGTAGGCGTCGATGACGTCGTCCGGTAGCCCGTCGCTCGCCTTGGCGAACGTCACCCGTGTTTCCTCGATATGGCTCGAGATAGCATAGCCAGGGAAGCTCGCGTCAGCCTTGGGCGCGACACAGCAGATTGCGGTCAGGACGCGGTGGGTTCGCGTATCCCGGAGATGCCGTAGCATGCGCTTGTGGGCCTGTTCGGAGGGCGGCTTCTCGAGGATTGCGCCGTCCCTTGTCACGATGACCGTGTCAGCCGCTATGACGAGATCCGGGTCCTTGAATGCCGGGGTGCCGTTGCTATTCTGTGTCCCTTCACCAGTGTCACCGTTCTGCCCAGCCTTCTCAGCCGCCTCGGTTGCCTCCTCCACCTTCTTTATGGCCAATTGGTATACGTCGAGGGCCTTCTGCTGCGCCGTGGCCGACACATACTCGAAGGCGCCCATCTGGTCTTTGGGGAAATTCTCGGGCTTGGTTGAGGGTATGACTTCGATGTTGGGGAGCCCCAACTGTGCGAGGAGGCCCCGGCGTCTTGGAGAGGCGGAGGCGAGGATGACACGATGCGTCCTCATGTACTTTAGGATGGGAAGCTCGAGAGGAGCGAGCGGTGGTGGGCGCCGTCCCTGCTGGGGAGGCTGCTGAGGTTGGCGGATTGGGAGGGCTTGGTCTTTCGCGGACGCCACGTACGTGGGCGGCGGATCGGACGGCAGGTCCTCTGATAGAAGCGGTTGTGATTTGTCCATGATGAACTATACAGCCTTCTGAGGGGCTGGGAGCAAGACGGAAGGATAGGTTCGTGGCAGGAACAGGTTTGGCGGCTAGTCAATTGTCTTTTCGGTCGAGATAGATCAACGTCGAATAGCGATGATATTGTTGTTGAACGCAAGCCGTCGAGAAGAGAGTTGAGATGCAAACGGTGACGGTGACGGTGACAGTGACGGTGATGAGGAGGTGAAACAATAGAGATGATAGGGGGATAGTGGTCCCTGTTAAGCTTAATTGATTTGAATTAGGTGCATAAGGTACCGCCGTTGCAGCGCTGACAACAGCGCACACTACCTATACAAGGTACCTAGGTAGGTACAGTAGGTACTACACGGAATGACAGTATAAATATGGACCGGACTAAGCTGCTGCTGTAGAATGCTGGAGTCCGGGGCTTAATGTGGCTTGGCGGAGTGGGTCTCTGAGGCTGTTTGATCGCAAGAATCAACAACTTCGGGTGGAGCGACTGTCACATGCCTCACCTGCCTCACCACCACAACTTCCAACTTGTGCTACCGTATATGAAGCCCTTACTTCCAGGTTGGCTTTGATGTACACTACCAGGAGTCTCGGTATATTTAGAGTAATACCCCCCAGGTGATGCCTGCCGAACCATGTAATGCCGCGCACTCAGGACAAGCCATTCCCTTTGTCGTTGAATACCCCCGAAATCACCCATCCCGTTCCGGTCTCGCAGACATATGGTGCTTCATATGGCAGACCCTTCCTCAGCTCGTAGTAGAAAGATAGCAACCCAGCTTTAGGTCTCATCTATATCCGCAATAGAGACAGGAACACACATGGCAGAGAGTGGATCGAAGTCCCCGCAAGACGGGCAGGACGCGCAAGACACGTTCAGCCCTGACGAAAGGCCACGCCTCACCGAGGAGGAGAAAAAGCAAAATCATATCGCATCAGGTATCTTCCGCCAACGTCTCGCATCCAGGGCGCCAAGCTGATCTCCCAACGTAGAACAAAAGCGCCGTGAGGCCATCAGGGCCGGCTTCGACCGTCTTTGTGATTTGGTACCCGGCTTGGAGGGCCAAGGACGCTCGGAGGGGCATGTGCTGCAACGTACCGTCGACTACATGAAGATGCAGCTAATACGTCGTCGTGAGCTGGTCATGGCCGCCGAAGCCCGAGGCGAGTTCGTGTCGGAAGAGCTGAGAGCGTAAGTCGCATCCTAACTCGATCGCGGAACGCATGACTAACGGTACTCTTTCAGGCCACTGGCGATCCTAGAAAAACTGGAGGAGCGGGATCGGCAGTACGTGCTCATTGCGCTATGTTATGCCATACGTCCCTTCATCCTGTTGAACCCTCACATTCCCTAACTCACGATTTTATGTAGGAAAGCGCTCAGCAAAGAACAGGATGCGAATGAAGACGATGATTAAGAAACGTGGGGCGAAGGGCCGGACCTATGACCCGGGAAACTCCCCCGAAAACGAACTAAATAATGAGAACTCGAATGCTGTAGCAATCGATCATCTCGGAAACATTTATTTGTGTCTCCCAGAGGTCATGTCGCTACTCGTCATGCATCATTCACGACACGATAGGCTTAGTTCCAAGTGGTGTAAGCCATGACAGAAACATAATCGAGTATACCTTAGAAGCAATGCTCACATATCAGAGCTTAACCAAATAGGATGGGATCGAGGGGCGACTACTTGTACATTATTTTATAGATAAGCATCGGCTTTCGCTTTAAGTATCTCGAGCAGCTCTGACGGCGGCATCTCTACCCTTTCCTGTTTGGGCGCTTCGGCGTCGGGTTCTAAACGCGACAAATCACATGTAATGGTACCACTAGACAGCTGTTGTGGCCCGACTGTGAGGACGACGCTATACCCCTTTTCTCTTGCCTGACGGACTTTGGCCCCAAGGATAATATGCCTGTCGTCGACATCTACTGTGATGTTGGTTGCTTGGCTGACCGCTTTATCCGATGAACCTTGCGTGCCCATGAGAAGAGCCTGAATTGTTTTGGCATGGTCTACAACGTTCTGCCTGCTGTTGACAGTGAGAATTACAACTTGTCTAGGATTCAGCCAGAAAGGCCATGTTCCGTTATAATGCTCGATCAAGAGAGCCATGAGTCGTTCTACAGAGCCCAAAACAGCCCGGTGGATGAGGACTGGCGGAACGTGGGCAACTTCGCTCAACGCCTTAGGGTCGGTGGTGGTCTCCCCGCGCCGCTCATATTCAGGTGCTGGGGTTGCGTATTTCAATCGGAACCGTTTCGGCAGTTGGAAATCGAGTTGGATGGTGGCCGTCTGGTGCTCTTTCCCGTCGGAATCCCGCAAGATGATGTCGATTTTGGGGCCGTAAAAGGCGCCATCTCCGTCATTTATGGTCCAGTCCTGTCCAGACGCGTCCAAGGCTCTCTTCAAGGCACCTTCGGCGGCCTCCCATTCCTCTGTCGTCCCTATGTAATGATCGATCGGTCGGGTCGAAAGGGTTAATCTATAGGGCCCGAGCTTGAGGGTTGAATAGACGACGCGCACGAAATCCAGAGTCATCCGTATCTCCTCTTCGATCTGACACGGTCGACAGAAGATATGCCCATCATCTTGGTGAAAGCGCCGTACTCGAGTCAATCCACTTAGGGCGCCCGAGATCTCGTTACGGTGGAGGGGGGAGAAATCGGCGTAGCGGATAGGAAGGTCCCGATAGCTGTGTGCTTTCGATGCGAAAATGAGGCAATGGCCGGGGCAGTTCATGGGCTTGAGACCGTATCCATCGCGCCCGTCGGCATCTGTTCGCGACGGTGACGTGCTTGTCACGGTGAACATATCATCGCTGTAGTTTTCCAAGTGACCGGACTTCTCCCACAGGGACTTCTTGTAGATGATCGGGGTGATGACTTCGTCGAATCCATAGCGGGTGTACTGCTTTCGTAGGAACTCGACGAGGCGGTTGAAGATTCTGGCGCCGTTTGGGAGAAGGATGGGGGAGCCGGGGCTGTAAGGTGATGTTATGAATAATTCCTGCTGCACCGCGAGCTGCCTGTGGTCTGCGGGGGGGGTTGGTGGAGGTTCAGCCGGCGCATGAGAAGAGCAACTGCGTTGGGAAGCGATTGGGGACAAGAATCTAGTAGGCCGTATCCGAGACAATCGAGTCTGAATATGAGGGCATGCGGAGGCAGCCACTACTCTCTTGCCGAGCACGGCGCCAATCATGGTGCCAGCAGAAAACTCGGAATATAGGCCTAGAAATGTGCAGTACTGTAAGAGATAGGTACAAACATACCTACCGCAATACCTATATCCTGCCTAGAGGCACATGCTGGTGGGACAGACATGGCGCTAAGGGTGCCACTGAGCGGGGCAACCTGTGGCTGGTGCTGGCTACAGTAAAAAGCCCCCAACCGTCAAAAATGGATCTGTCTCGACTTCCGCGACACACGCTCCCGCTTATCGTGATCAATGATCAAATCATAACAGGACACGCCACGCCCCACGACGTGACCGCGAACTCATGTGACCAGTTGGTCTCCTGACCCCACGCTCGACTTCTACGCTATCTTCAACGTCATCCGCGCTTCCGACCAGGCCAGGCCAGGCACAGTACACATCTATACGTAAGTAGATAGATAAACAAATCCCCAATCCCCCCCCTTGCTTCAACTTGCCTCAACTTGCGTCGAGCTTGTCCAATCGCGTTGAATGTAGTGAAACTCAAAATCCATTCGAAAGCTACCATATCAGGCAGCACCTTGATCTTCATCCAGCTACCCTTGTATTCTACGAACTCCCCAAATCGTGCACTTGCTCATCCCTGTATCTGTTTTGGCTGCTATCCTGATCCCTTGATTGATGAGTCACCCGGCTTCGGTCCAAGTGTATATTAGCTCTAACTCGAACCTACGCGAAGCGAAGCTTTCTGTTGCCTGTCTACCTCTTAGGTAGTTAGGTGCCCGGTTAGTTCGCGTAGGCCACGTTCCTTGGCGCGCGTATATGAAAGTCGCCCGCGCCATTAACCTTCCTCTTGGCGAACTCTATCAACCGCGACGTGAGGCTACAAATACCTCGTTGGTGCCCGGAATCGTCTTCGAGCTTGCTTGACGCAAAAACGGTGTGACAAGCAACATGACTCTGTTGGTATAGGGCCGACGAGACCTAGCGATACAACCAAAATGGCACGCACTAGACGATCAAACATGCCTGTCGAGAGCTCCTGGCGTATGGTGGAAGAAGGTGAAAATGACAGTTTTGATACAACAATACTTCGGGATACGTTCGAAGACGACTTCGTCGTGTCTAGTCAACAGTCGCAGCTCACGTCATCTTCACAAGACATGGCCTCGCAGGACAGCATTCGCGATTTCGCAGACAATGCCGACGAGGACCAGGTCATCCTACGAGCTCCCTTTCAGCCCTCCCTAGCTTCCACGCGGCATGCGTCTGTAGACAAAGAGCTCACCCCTGTTCCTGAATTCTTTATGCCTACTGTTGGCGTCAGCAGTTCCCGGCGATCTAGTGCTCGCTCATCTAAAACTATTCGGCCCGTCGTGAACGACCACTCACAAATTCGGAGGAGAGTTTATCGGCAAGAATCAACAGATGGGAGCCATCACGACTACTCAACGCCAACACCACATGCGCAAGGGAAATATCAAGCAACAGACGAGGATCCACAATCGCCAAACCTCTCGCAGCGATTTACTAGCTCGGCGCTCGGTTTCGTCGTGGACTGCTTTGCTTGGATCTTGTCAGTCATTGGCATGGCGCTTCGCTTTCTAAAATGGCCTGCGGCATTTCTGCTTGCCATCTATATGGCTATCGGAATCGCCATGCTAGGTAAGAATGCGATCACCCAATCCGCCTCAGCATCGTTGCAGCCAATCTGCCGGATACCGGGGGTCTCACTCCTGCCTCTCACATTCTGCCGAGATGATTCCCTCGCCCCAGGCTCAAAGATGCAGTCTCTAGAGTTCGACGAACTCATGAGCGCACAAGCAAAGTTCGAGAAAGTGCTGGAGGACTCGGCGCAGGGCGTCTCGCTGCCTATGGAGATGAAGCGAACAGAAGCGTCTGTGCGTGATTTGCGGACTATGGTCAAATATAGCGATTTACCTGCGCGCGGTGAGCTCGTGTACGAATTCGACGGCTATATCGATTCTGTCCGCCAGATCATCAATGATCTGCAGTCATTCAACACGCATGTCGGCGGTGCTGTCGACAGCGTGATCGGCATTAATCGCTGGACATCGCGGTACCTCGACTCGGTTATGATACATCGGGAAGCGCACAATAACTTGTTGTCGAGGAGTCTTGAATGGGTGTTCGCCCCATTTCAACCCGCGGTATTCGACGAGCGCATGATACTAGACAAATACATCGAGCACACAGCATTTGTGTCGGAGAAGATAGAAGGCCTTATTCTCGAAGCGCAGGCTATACTCCGGTTACTTTCGCTGGCCGACGATCATCTCGAGCGCATCAACGAATACGTCGTCCGCAACGACAATGCCGTTAAGGAGAAACACAACGAGGTGTTCTGGAACTTGTGGACCCTCATCGGTGCCAACAACGGTCGTCTACAGAACTTGAGGGCCAAGCTGTCCTTATTGCGCCAGGTCGATACGCAGCGACGCTCGGCTGTGGCCCAACTGATCGGCATGGTTCACGATCTCGGCGATATCCAGACTAAGTTGGGCGATTTGCGAGATCGCGTTGCCGCCCCAGAGTTACTGGCAGACACCACGTCTATTCCGCTCAGTGTCCATATCGAGACCATCAACGCAGGAGTGGAGAGGCTGGAGGCGGCTAGGATCCGCATCCGTGCCCAGGAGAACGAGAGGCTACAGGAGGCGCTCGCCAGAGGGAAAAACGAGATTCCCATGATTGATGGTTAAGATAGCATTCATCAGCTATCTCGGTTTGGATTGATGTTGACATATTTTCAATACAAGAGTGTGGTGCAAGGAACGGCGTCTTGGAGTCGTGGTCGGGAAGGTCGGCATGGATTCGTTAACCTGTATAGAATACTACGGCTGTGAAGTTCGAATTGTTGATAACCCCGTTCCTGAGTCTTAGTCACCGGGAACATAGTTACTACCTACTCGCCTACTTCAGAGCGCATCGTGGTCATTACAGGGAAAAGCTGGCTCGATATGCTATATCGCGAAGTACCTATTATATTGAGTCATAAATAAATATATAGACTACATATGTACCAATCCCTCATAACTCAGCGAACCGAGTAGATGTGTCCTCATAAACCGCATTGTTGCATGCCAGATAAGTACCTACCAGGTGTTCGACCCTGAAAAGGTACTGGCTTGTTTTGTTCTAGCTACCTCGGACACATACCTAGGTAGTATAGTCCTTACTATATAGATGGGGGTTTCCTTCGTTAAGCAATCCCTGGCTTAATACCAATAGGTCAACACCAAAAGCATCAGCAGCGTGAACTGTGACACTACCTTTTGTCATTGCAACTTAAACCTATTAGCGTCTGTAACTTAAAGCCCCCTAATGCTGCTGCCTCTACATCTTCCTTTCGTCGACTGCCTTTCGTCGACCGCATCCAACCATGCGACCTAACCTAACCCGATATGCCATTCCACAACTTTCCTGGCTCTTCCTCCTTCGCATCGCGGTCGTCCTGGTCCAACTCTTTCTCCATCTCCTCCAACTGCTTATCCATCTCCTCCAGCCTCTCCATCTCCTCCAACTGCTTCTCCATCTCCTCCAACCTCTCCTCAACAAACTTAAGACGGTTTTTCATAGCCGTGTCAGCCATGAGCTTGTCGCTAAGAGACATATTCCAGTGATTTTGGGGGTTATGTGACTGTTGAACTTGTTGATTCAAGATCTGTAATCTCCAGTTGTTATCCTCCAGCGTCTGGTTTAGGGTTGGTGTGTCCCGCTCCATGTCCCTTCTTCGGGCAGATATGTCCTGCTTAATAGCTAATATACCCAGCCTAATATCTTTCAAATCCTCGTTGTTGATAACCAGCAGTCTAATAGTACTGCAAAGATCATCAACATTGATTGGCTGTGCGGCGTTTGTATTGCTCATGTTTGCTAGTAGTAAAGTAACGTTAGTATAGAGCGTAGATAATAGGACAATTAAGTTGAAGGAGATATGCTGGAGAGTAAATGCGACCATACCTATAGGTAGTACTGAAGGACCGAAACGGTAGGAAATAGGCAACGTGCTAGGTAATCTAGTAAAGACACAGTTAGCATTATCGGTAGAAAGATCGGCCGTCGAGGTCGGGTAAATAGCGCCCTAAAAGCAATGGGAAATTTCGTGATTTTGGAAGACACGGAATTTACCCAGGATATATATGTATATAATGTATATGAATATGGGAACTTGGTTGGGGTGCTAGTCCAAAACTGAAGAAGACGATATAGGAGAGAAGCGGTACACAAGAGGGAAGAGGTCGGGACTTATAGACAGAAATTTCATAAAGAACAGTAATTAAGTACGCGGCAACCGTAAGTAAAGGTAAAACTTGAGGTAGGTATACGTGGCAATTGTAAGTAAGTTCAAAGTTTATAGTAGGCGTGCGCAGAACCCTCAAGGTAGTAGGATGTCATGGCTAGCCTACAGGTATACTATAATCGGGTGTGCTACGTACACCTTTCTCTCCTCAAGCTTTAGTCTTACCTATTACCTACTACTAAAGACGAAAGCTATTACTGTTTGTTTTATCTCACCTATGCATTTCATTACCCGTGACGTATGAGTTCGAAATGCAAATAGGTAACTATGCCTGGCATCTGAGAGTGGCTACCTATGTGCACGTGTACTCGGTGGCTAGACACAGGGCGTCTTGGCCTCTGGCCTTGCGTGGCCTGGGCTATGTAGGAGGTCGCCTATATGATCTCGAACGGTCAACATGTTATATATTAATCGGTCTCCAAAAACAAAGGACGACCACAGCACCCTAACACCATCATAGCTTTGCAAGACTATGTCTAGGTATTAAGCTAGGGATTATTTTAACGCAAGAAACACGAGCTGATCGTTGCTGTGATATTTTCCCCAACGTTGAAATACTGTTAAACAATATTCAATAGGCATCACGTTGGTGATGGTAGGTACTTATCGTTCCCCTCGCCGCGCGAATGTGGGAAGGTCAAGATACACAGATCAAATGCACTATTCTACGTACAACGCCTCAAAAGTAACCACAGACCACCACAGTTATCTTGGCCTAATGACTAGCTTCTGTTCACAAGATATCAAAGTCAACACAAAATGATCGTCGTATTAGCCTTGTACACCCTGCACTGAAGGGAGACTATGTACTGTACTTAGGGCAGGCTCAGGGCTATTTAGCGTATAGGTTTGTGCTTTGCAGTAGGTACCTACTGTCTGCTGCTTATGGTAATGATTAACAATACCTACCTCTCACGGCGCTAAACCGGCCCCCACGCCATTCTTACCCGTTACTCCCTAGCATTAGCGCCCGTCCCGCGAATAGACTATTTTAACCTACCTGGCATCTCTACAGCACCACGTTGGCCCCGCCTCCAAGTCTTTATTACCCACCTAGGTAGTTCGAGTATCATCACTTTGTTTGCCCGTTATAATCGGGGTACAGTGCTCATTTAACTGTACTTGAGAGGCAGATCATATTGTAAGCTTTGGTGCGATATGTAGTGGCCTATCCATCATGCTTTAATACGATGTTTATAAGTGAAAATGGCGGGCGAGACGTGAGCTCGACACAACTCCAATCTGAGCAACATATAGATCAAATGCCTGATTGCGCATAAGACAGTCGCTTGTTTCTTCTTTTCTTTTTCTTTTCCTTTTCTTTTTAAGAAAAAAAGAACCCGCCCTTTACCACCAAGGTTGGGGTTATCCTGCGCGGTAACGAAACCTTGCGTCGTGTTGCAGGGCGAGCTTGATCAGCGAAGACGACCTCCTAACCCTGCCCGGAATGCAGCTCTCTCTCTGTCAACCCAATCAACCTTGATCACGCTTTCGAGGTATTCCCCATCCAAATTTGTTATGGTAAGAAATGCCGAACACGTGAGCGGGGCCATACTGTAACCCAACCTTTATAACCTGGGAGCACATACTGTATGCTGCCCGTCAAACTCCTCTTCTGCAATGCAATAAGATAAGGCATTCCTAGGAAAAATAATTAATCGTGGTTTAGGGGTGCTACCGATACACCATGGCCGCCCTATTCAGAGATACTCAGTCTTCCAGTTTCCTATTTGGACACATGACTTTGGTTGCTGTTGCTTTCAGTGTATATCTCGTTTTTACATGGATTTACAATCTCTACTTTCATCCTCTCGCGGGATATCCAGGGCCAAGAATTGCTACTGCTTCGGGATTGTACGAGTTCTACTATGATGTGATTAAAGGTGGCCAATATCTATATAAGATCGAGGAGATGCATAGGAAGTACGGTATGACAAATGCAACACAACCCTCTTCTCGCATTATTTCCCTAAAATTTCACGATACGAACGAAGGATTCTACTGAAGAAGCTCCAATTTACGTCATCTCTCTCTCATTTCCATGACATGGTATTAATGACCCCTGTGTGATTAGGTCCGATTATCCGAATAAACCCATCTGAACTTGTGATCAATGACCCCGATTTCTATAATGAGGTCTATGTTACGGCCAATTCGCGTCGTACAGCGATCTGGCCGCGTTATCGGACGGGTATGGGATTTGATGGTGTGTCGATTAATATCCCTCCTAGCCATTACAGACTAACATAGTAAAGGTTCTCATATGATGACAGAGGACCACGATTTGCAGTGAGCAACTTGCAGAGCATGAGATTTCCTCTTTGGGATATTTACAAACTCCTGAAACCCTCCCAAATCACGCTCCAAATGACTATAACTGACCCCAAGCGTTGTAGCCGCCGCCGTCGTAAGCCCCTCGAGCCGTTCTTCTCGCGCCTTGGTATTACTAGGGTAGAGGAGACGATCATTGGCGTGGCCAAGGAATTGAATGATCGGTTGGAACGACTAAAGGGGTCAAAGAGCATCATCTATCTCGATTATGTATTCTCGGCATTTGCAGGGGACGTAATCGGAAACATTTGCTGTGAGAACCCGCCGGTGATGATGGCCAAGGAAGAGTTCGGAAAAGAGTGGTATGTACTCGAATCCTTAAATCGCGGCAAGGCCTGTCACTAATACACTAACAGGCATACCATGGTTCAAAGAATTATCAAGCAGTCGCTTCTATTCACGCACATACCTCTATTAGTATAGTAAGGCTTCCCAGTAGTGTATACTTATGGGGGAAAAAAGCAAGCTAACTGTGCAAAGTTTGGCTCAGGTTGTTCCGACAAGTTTCCTATATCGCTTGGACCCGGGTGCTGGAGAACTCAATGGATATCGCGAGGTAAGTCCTTATTCCGCCTAACGTATATACTCACTCGAGTTGGGGCTACTCACAATAACTATAGTTGATGACACAGCACATAAGACAATCAAAGAATGAAAGCCTCGACCGAGATGTCAGCAAGAAACCAACGTTATTCCGTCACATTGCTACCAGTGACATGCCTACCTCAGAACAATCTGTTGAACGCTTAAGCAGAGAGGCGATGGTCCTTTTCGCAGCGGCGACGGGCACCACCCCACATGCCTTGACCCTCATATCGTATTACATCCTAAGCAACCCCAAAATAGAGGAACGCCTTAGGGACGACCTAGCTCCCCTCATGTTGGATTTCCCCAAGAACTTGCCACGATGGACCGACTTAGAGGGACTTCCATATCTGCGCGCCATCGTTAAAGAGGGACTCCGGTAGGCGCTGCCAACTCCACTATTGATTCTATGTCTAGAGCTAACTTCGCCGTAAGACTGAGCTTTGGTTTGATGCGTCGACTACCCCGATGCTCTCCGGACGTGGCGCTCCAATATAAGCAGTGGACTATCCCTAAAGGTACACCTGTCGGAATGGGGGCTTATTCGCTGCATACCAACTTCGAAGTATACCCGGAACCGTTCAAGTTTATTCCTGATCGTTGGCTGGGAGATTATGATCCCAGAATGGATGAGAGCTGGGTTCCTTTTTCCAGGGGATCGAGGAAATGCCTCGGCTACAAGTATGAACCTATCTTCTCAAGCATACCCAAGCCTACTCATTGGGTCTTATTTATAACTACCTAGCTGACGGATTGATAGTCTTGCTATAGCTGAAATAAACTGGGCCCTGGCAGTCCTCTTCCGGCCTCATGGGCCAAAGCTTTCTCTCTACAAAACAGATCAGTCTGATATCACACCAGCCAGAGATTTCCTCTTGCCCCTACCAAGATCAAGTAGCCGGGGATGTAGAGTGAGAGTGGAATGATAGTAGGCGGTGGGTATTTTGAAGCAGGAGGCCTGTGGCACAAATATTCTGTGATGTAATTATTGATTTATTGTCTCGCGGTTCCCTAGGGCAAAGCCACATCTCCTCAGGCTACCTCAATCTTATGTAATTATCCAAAATAAGACCAGTGCTGTAGTTTAGTAAAAGATGCCACAACTATCATTATAGGACATGGATCGCAAGTCTACAATTTTTTTAAAAATAATGCCATCGTTGTTCCTATTAGAGCAGGAGTTTAAGAATAACTTCGATTAGTAAAGTGGTTATACTAAATTATCGAAGAAGCCCGCCTGGCCAGACTATAATAAACGTGGAAAGACCGATTATGAACAGTACGTCTTAACGCACTTACCGATACATCGCTCTATTAAGAGCTAAGACGATTTCTATAGTCATGGCAACACCCTTGAGCTAGTATTAGATACCTAGGCAGGCATGTATTTTCATAATTGCTACCTTGTTATCTTGATCGCATATTCTAAATACCCTTGTTATAATAATTCACATATTGTGCCAGGTAAATTCACCGACCATTAACGTAAGCATTTTGCGAAAAAGACATCTCCGGTCCCTAAGATAAGTGCTGGCCGATAGGCTATTCGAACCAATTGCCAAATCGTCCTGATTGAACCAACCGTGAGAACCTCGGAACTTTGACGTCGTGCCGAGTTCGATTGTCCCTTCGGGGCCACCGCCTCTCCTCGAATTGGCGAACGTGGCTCAAGTTGCAAGCTGAACATGCGGGGAGATTACCGAACCATGGTTGTTAGGCGGTCGGCGCCTCCGTCCTGCGTTTATGATTGGTAGGCTGGGTCACATCAACAACACATTCTTTCCCGATTAGTGTCACATGCTCCAGTAGCGAAACTTAGTCATCAAGAACTGAGAAAAGGTCAGTCGAGGTACCGGTTTCTCAGAGGGACTATTGACGTTTGTGATGTATACCCTATACAGTACTTCCCAAGGGCAGGGGAGTTTGCGAAGTGTAACATACCTGTCCGGATAAAGTGCAACCAGGGCCAGGCCCTGCATAGGAACAATTCGGGGAGGTTTTACCTCAGAATCTTGCAGTTTAGGCATCTGATTGCGATTATCTTCAGGTCTGCCAGGGTGCGCAAGCTGCTATACTGCAGTTCCTCCCCCCCAACGAGACAAGCAGTCGGAATTTGTCAATGCGTTGACCTAGCACAGCATATGTGGATTACTTTTTTTCTTTTCTTTTCATTTTGCCACTCATTCCCATCTTGACCGGCTTTGCAGGTTCGAGAAAAGATTTCGTGACTCCATAGACAGCTTACCGCTAGAAGTCTCTGACGACATACCTCAAATGTATCTCCAAGTGGTTCATATAATTATGTATGAACTCCATTTTCCACTACCTCAAGATGTGGAAATGCCGACAACAGCTCATCAACTTCTACACCACCAGCTACTAGGCTTCGAGTGCTTGATAGATTTTGCTTGCGTTATACTGCTCTTGATATTTTAGGTCAACCTCATAACTTTATTATCTTATTAAAACAAATATTTTCCCATTAGCTATGAAACCTATATCGGCTGCAAAGAGCGAACTTTCCGTTCCTCCAACCCAATCCGGGCTACGCAGTCCCGACTATATGCCATCATCCGATGTGGAAGGTTCTACAGCGCCCATAGATCGCAAGGCAAAAAAACGCATCCAAAATCGGGTAGCGCAAAGAACATACCGTGAGCTTGAACAGATTTGACATTTCTTCAACAGCGAAGCTTAATGATGCCTAGGTACTCGGATCAAGCAACGTCTTCATGATTTACAGCAACAAGTCCACACGCTACAACAGAAGGAAGAAGACCAACAACGCGATGCCCAGCGTGAAACCAAAGGAGACGACAGTGGTAACGAGGAAGCGACTTTCTATACCCCGGTTCCCGAAAGCCTTAGTCCCACATTTGTCCATGGCCAAAGCGGACAGTCCAGTCCCGAGGTAGCATGTCAAGATATCCACGGTATAAAAACGACGAATTCGGGTCCGTGGGCGGGAATCCCTAGCCAGCCTAACATGTGGAGCCCTCCATTCGAAGGGACACGATTTGTGTATCAGGACTCCTTTGACATGCCCGGACGCCCGCCTCTTGCCCCGATGCCAGCTTTATCACCGGCAAGTCTTCCGCTGGACGCTTCTGGCAACGTATTAGGCTCGCACACATGTCAAGGAGAACATCTACAAACTACACAAGTATTACCGCATGGGGGCGAAGACCATTCCCAGCCTCACATTGCCAATCGAGCCAATAATGTCTTTGGTAAGCCCCCGAGCTACCCGTCACTATTTATATATAGTGCTCTTTGAATCGCAAACAATAATAAGCCCAACGGAGTCACTGACTAGTCCAAGAAACAAATCAAGAGGGGCGAATTAGTCATTTTCAAGGCTTTAATTCCTCCCAGCTATCTCCTTGGCTCCACAAGCTAGATTTGAGGCCTGCTGCCCAGGGTCCGACGCCGGTGGCGGCAGCAGGAAAACATGGCGCAAATATGCACCAGCCGAGCCTTTACCCGGAGGGAATCATGGGTACGCCCATGACAACTACGCCTACCCAGTGGCCAGAAAATACTTTGCCAAGCACACAGACGTCGGTGGAAGACCAGTTTGAGTATGTTTTGAGCTGTGCGCAGCGAGCGGGATTCGACAGCTTCGACACCATGGCGTTACATTACTATACCCGAAACTTCAACCCCGCCTCTGCCATAGCGCTCGAACAGCACCTGAGCCGCAACCGACGTCTGCCGGAACTTCTTGCGGAGCTGAGGAAGCAATCGTCGAATTGGAGCGAATGGCAGCGTCGTGGGTATCAAGGTGAAACCCTGAAAGCGGCGGAGGAAATCTGCTCGATGGAATACAGCGAGTTTCGCAAGTTGGAGGGTAGAGAAAATGAAACGGTAAACGAGGCGGCGTTGGGAGATATGGTGAGTGAGGGCCATCTCAACGATGGAGCAAATTATTACGTTCCTCTGCTCGACTATAATGCTTGGTACGGGGTATAGGAAGATATCAATTACTAACAAAGAAAAATCACCAGTTACCCAATCTCTGGGCCCTCCTGACAGGATTAGCGTCAATCAACCAACAGCTATCCCAGGGACAGATTTCTGAGGTAGCCGTTACGTGTATGAGACTTCTTTGCGGATTAGAGGGATCGCAGGGTCAGTCGGTCACGTCTTCGCGGCCGTCACCTAGATGATAGTCGTTGTAACATCATGTTTATAGAAGTACATCCCGCTAGTTGGGCATGGTGTTCATGAAATTATATAACAAAAATATTCTGTAAAAAGATAGGATCAGTTTATAAAGGTGTTGTGGAACCATTCGCGCCGAGCCAAGCGTTTGAAACATAGGCAGTATTATACGTGCAGCATCAGAATATAGTAACCGTCATGTTTAATTGAATTATTTTTCGAAGCCACCTAGCGAATACAGTAACTTGGAATAGTTCACTTGGTCAGTCATATATTTATCTAGTATTACAAGATTCGCGTTTCATAATTCGTTTGGTGCAGTAAGAACGCAATTGGGCTTCAACTAACTTATGCTCAGACCAAACTACCCGATTCAATAAGGCTAGGCTCGGGAACAATCCAGAGTATCGTGTATGCCTCGCAAAGTCTTCCAATGCGCTCATCCTTAAGCTTAGGGGAGCCGGTTTTCCACGGGAAGGGCCGAGTTGGGATATTTTTGAGTGTTCGGTTCGACTCACCGACTTTTTCGTCATTAGAGATGGATTATTGTAAGCCACCGCACGATGGAGCCTATAGCCCACAGTTACCCAGGCATTAAGATCACCACCGCTTCGGCCCGTATGCTTTGAGCTTCATTGCCTATGGGCGGTCTGGGTCTATGTTGTGTTGGATCACCCACCAAGAGGTCACGATATCACCCTTGGTGTCCTGAGACATGAGCGGTGTGTGATGTACTTACTCATACTCTATACATTTCCAGTGGTCTTGCGGTCTACGCCCATAATACCTAGGTGGTCGTAAGCAGTTTGCATTCAAGTTAGATAGGTAGTATGAAATAGTTGAAGAATTGCGACAAACCCCGCTAGGTAGTTTGTCGGCTAGGTACCTAGGTTACCTAACCTAGTAGTAGGTATCTTTAAAACGGTACTGTGATACAGTACATGTAGGTTAGGAGGTACCTGTTGGTTCTACTGTAAAGCGATGACGTAATTACCTATGTACATGTAGGTATCGGTATTGAGGTCCGACAAGCCGATCAGCACCGCGGTCGACCAGTGGAGGCTGCTTATCTCCCCTCATCTTCAGCTGGCACACTATCCACCATTGCACTTACAGCAGACGGCGGTCTAGAAGTGTCCAGACGGCCTTTCAGCTCGCACGATGAGCTCCCTCGTCGCGGCCCTCCGCTATATCCGTCTGAAACTATTGGTTTGCTCGATCCGACTGCTCGTTCGTCTGGTGACGCCGCGTGTCGATGCGAAGCCGGACGCGGTGCTGAGGGTGCCGTCACGCGATGCAGGCCGCTCCATCAGGGTGCACGTCTACTCGCCATGCCCTGCGACGCCTCCCCACAGCCTCGGCGAAGCGTCGCAGACGCCACGGCCCGTCTTGGTCAATTGCTTCGGCTCCGGCTTTGCGCTTCCCCTCTTTGGCGCTGACGACCTGTTCTGCAGTCAGATTGCGCGGCGGACTGGGCATGTTGTATTGGACGTCGATTATCGGCTAGGTCCCGAGAACCCCTTTCCCGCTGCTGTTCATGACGTGGAGGACGTTGTGCGACACGTGCTGTCGCGTCCCGACATGTACCATGGCGCCCACGTCTCCGTATCCGGCTTCTCCTCTGGTGGTACGCTGGCGTTGGTTGTCCCGACGTTGCTGCCTGCCAACGCGCTTCGGAGCGTCGTCGCATTCTACCCCTCAGTGAGCATGGCCAAGGACCCAGGCGAGCGGAAGGCGCCGGTCCAGGGTGGCAACAGTGGCCGTGCACCACTTTTCTGGACGCGCCTGTTTCGACAGGGCTACCTGGGGGATATGGATCCAAGAGACCCTCGCATCTCCCCCCTCTATGCTGACACGGCCAATTATCCGAGAGACGTGCTCATCATCACCGCTGAATATGACGCCTCGGCGTTGGAGGCAGAGGAATTTGCCAAGGGCGTCGAGGCGAATGCGCAAGCCACCGGTAGGCAAGTCATTCTTCGGAGGATGCCTGGGTGCGGACATAATTTCGACAAGAGCGAGAAATATCCAGCCGCGAGAGCTGCAGCTTATGATCTTGCCGTCGACTTGCTAACCCGTAGTTTAAACAATCAATGATCTTCCCCCCTGCGACTTCTCGGCCGGATACAATTTACGTATTTTTCTCTCCGAGTCTCTACTCCTGAGGCGTGACGTGGATTGTCCGTGCCTACGAGACGGTCTACGTAAATCTACCCTTCGAGACCTGGAATCGAGATAGACCAGCCCTCATATCATCGCTGATTGATGACGACGATTCCTTCCCTAGTCTCTTCTAAAAGTCTAGCCGCTAGGTTTTTACGCTGGCGTACATCGGGAAGATTGGGTCGAATGCGATAGCGCCATCACCAAACAGCTTTACCCCAAACCATTAGGCAGAACCGTTAACCTTCACCCCCTCTTTCTCCTTTTTCATTGTTCATGTTTATTCGAGTGCCAATCTGCAGGTCGTATATTCCTATCGCATCCGACAAAATGAGTCACGATATAACCTGCCTGGACGCGTTGGCTTCGTCATCCACTTGCGCAGGCTAATGACGTAGCGATACTGGATATGTAGTAAATCACTCCATTGGTCCGCCCCATGTTCGGCAGTGGTCGCCCATAACCAAGTTGACAAACGTTAGGTTCTATATAGACTCACCAATGCCGCGTTCTAGTACTACGCAGAGAACATGTACAACATCAGCCTTATCATAAAGCATAAAGCAAACAACATGTCTTCCACGGGTGGCCGGCGCAGCAACAATGCATACTTACCAGTCCCCAACCCTACCACGCCCTACTGGCGAACCAATCTCCACCCTCTGGACTCCCATCGTTCAACAGAAAAGTTACCAGCTGAATGCGACGTGCTCATAATCGGCGCAGGAATTTCGGGTGTTTCAGTCGCATATCACCTGTCCCAACCCGACGCGACCGAGGGAAAGCTCGCCGTGGCCCCATCCATCCTGCTTCTCGAGGCCCGCCAGGTGTGCTCCGGTGCGACGGGTCGCAATGGCGGACACGTCAAGGCCAAGACCGGGGCGGTTATAAAAGTGGCCGAGCGGGACGGGCTCAAGCAAGCCGAGAAATTTGTCGCTTTTATCGGCGCCCACATCGACACGTTTAAGGACGTCGTCGAGCGCGAGCGCCTTGATTGCGAGTTTGAGCTTCGTCGCAGCTACGATGTATACATGAATGAGAAGGAGGCGGCTTCCATGTGTGAATCCTGGGCTCAACATTCTGCTCGTGGAGAAGCTTGGATGCATCCCCGGCAGCTCGTGGGCGCCAATATTGCAGAGTCGGTGTCGGGCGTCAAAGGCACACGGGTTGCGGTTAGCTCACCAGCATGTTCATTAGTAAGTGATGTCTTTGTCAGGGCGGTTTTGGTGTCGGAATTATATAGCGTCCCAGTCAACTACCCCTTTTCAAGTCTCCTAGTGATATGTTACTTACTAACTCGGAACTCTAAAGTGGCCATACAAATTCGTGACACAACTACTAGCGCGCACCATGGAGCGAAATCCAACCCTGAACCTCCAGACAGAGACGCCAGTACTAGGAGTCGAATACATTGAAAAGGGAGAAGACGGTCTCTCGGAAACCCTTGTTCATACTTCGCGGGGTATGGTTCGGGCGAAGAAGGTCGTCTTTGCGACAAATGGCTACACGGCTGGTCTCCTACCCCGATATGAGGGTGTTATCACACCGTATAAAGGCACAGCGGCACACCTTATCCCATCACTAGCAAAGGGACCAATATTCCCCCATCTAAGCCATACTTACAACTTAGAGTTTGGGTTAAACGACGTTGAAACTGTTGATTACCTCAATCCAAGACCGGACGGCGGGATTGTAGTAGGTGGAGGTAAGTGGCTGTATGAAAAAGAACGCCACTTATGGCACAACACTGTAGATGACTCGACCACATTCGACGCCATCACGGATACGAAGTACTTTGAAGGGTATATGCAGAGGAACTTCAGGGGGTGGGAGGACAGCGGTACCGAGGTAGATAAGTTATGGACTGGAAGTAAGTTTTCTCTTCGTCAGCCTATATATCTAGTCGACATCCGTTGCTGATGAAGGTACCCTTAGTAATGGCCTCCACACCAGACCAGTTTCCTCATGGCGGAGAGGTGCCAGGGCGGAAGAACCAGTGGATCATAGCAGGTTTCAACGGGGCTGGCATGACCATGAGCTTCCTACTAGGGAAGGGAGTTGCTCAGATGGTTCGGCACAATCTGCCGTTTGAGGAGATTGATGATATCATCCCGCGTTTCTTCAAGACAACAGAGGAGAGACTAGCGAAAAAATAACACTAATAATGCATTATTGACATTTAGTCAATTCTATGCGGCTGTTGCGCGTCAATACATAACTAGGTATGTTTGTCTATGTCTAATTGGTCAGATGTGCATGAAGATGCCCTTGATACCAGCACATACTATATATAGCTGGAATGGTTCTAATAAGCTATCATAGAAACGCCGGTGAAGTAATACGAGTCTCTTGCTTACTTGTACATAAAGCTTGTAATAACACTGCTAGGCAAATGGGCCATGCTAATTCTACGCTCAAAGATTTATTATATGAAATCTACGAAGGGGACAGGGCCTGCGGAGATTTAAAGTGCCGATTATTCTATAACAGAAATAAACCAGTGAACTATTTAGATCTAATCACTAGAGGCATGTTTAGATAACCTTAAGGCTCATTTCGAGGTCATAGTTTAAACCTAGTCTTTTGTCCTAAAGCTTATACTTAAAGGCTTAGAATAGTGTTTATATTAAACTAATATCTTTTCTATACTTAAATAGTCCTTAACTTCTTAATTTCTACCGCGATTCAAGTGTCCCTTAATGGTATCTAAGTGCTGGGGGGTCAAGAAAAGGGGGTATTGAAAACTGGTCCTTGAGTTTTTCCAGGTTTGTGGTTTTCGGATCCTTACTTCGTAGGCGGTCATAGGCAATGTCAAACATCCTCTTCCTAAAGGATGGCCAATGATAATAGAATGCAGACTTGTTTACTGTGCTTAGTATTCACCAAAGCGCGAAAAAGGGATTTGTGTTTGTCGCAATCAAATCATATATCCTCTTCCAACACGACACCTACTGCAGAAGTATATCCTTCCAGTTCCGTTGATTGACTATTTCTCCAAACATAACTCCGTGCAAAAAGCAATGTCCTACCATGCCATATATACCTTCGTCTTGATCTTTGGGGCGGAGCACGTAAGGTAGCGCACTCCCTTCGAATAGACATATAACATCGTCGGGTTGAGCCTCGAGAGGTACCCATCCTACATAGCCACCTCCGGTGACACAGAATTTCCGGACTTGGGTCCAACTATTTATATTTTCCAAAAACGCCGACTGGGCAGTATTTGCGGCTTCATGCTGATGCAAGCCTTGGGCGTAACTAATAATACTGTCTTGGAACCCAACCCCATCTTTAGCTCGAGTGTTGGTTAATGCAGCCAGCATCGTTTCTTTGAAGACCGCTGTATCGCGTCTCGAGAGCATAGACCAGCACTTTTCGAGAAAGAATTGGTCGATAGTCTTAACTGGTCGTTTGCTTTCCTCCTCATCCCAACAGTCGAAGATCCAGCCAATCGCAATGTTAAAGTACCACCGACCAAGTCTCTCGGCCAAACTAAGTTTCGGGTAGTATTTGTCGTTAAACTCTTGGATAAGCGTATTCGAATGCCGATCCACGAAGACGTCTAGAGACGAAACAATCCTACCTTTGATAGTGAGATTCCGCCCAGATATGCTTATTTTCGCTGTGTTTGCGCCTCCCGCCGAATAGAGTTCCCGTTGCTCATATTCTTGAAGGCAGGGGATCGCAGGTACCCTGTAGCTCCAATCCGGAACCCAACAAGGAAGCGTCGTTACAAATTGACTTTTGGCAGTCGGCGAACATGCAGCGAAGATTCGAAATGGATTTCGTGATTGGAGTACATGTGTAGCGACCATGGTATATATATCCTCGGCCGACAAGTCGTATCCTACTCCGGACAATGCATCCCGAGCTGAAGGACAAAGGCCGAACATGCCTATAACCTTGTCTCGAGGATCGGATGAATTGCGATCTCGCGCGTTTTGCAAAAGCTCAAAAATGTCGGCATTAACAAGCCCAGTTTGGAATCGCCTCCGAAGCGTTGCGACCCTGAGGGATTGCAGATATCCTCCCTCAAGGTGTATCCATCGGCGCGCAAACGAGCTGCGATCGAGGAATTGGACAATCTGGTAAAAGACGTGAGCGTCTATCGAGAATATGCCACATGTGATCCGCGCGCTCTTTGCTAGAACTATCTCCTGTAAAGTCCACACACGTTCAAACCAAGGCTTGTGAAAAAGTTGGTTCAAGGCTTTCCACTCTCCTAGGGTTGTGCAAAACTTGCCCGCTAGTCTTCCCGGTAGGAGTGGCTTGCCCCTGTCCTCGTCAACTCCTTCGCTGCAGAGATACTGCGCTATAGTTTCCAAAAGCTTGAAGGCACACGCATCAGTCTCTGTGTGATCTCCCAGCCAAACAATACATGTGTCTGCTTGCGTATAGATGCGGTCCATTAATCCTACTTGCTGTTTACGTTCATCTAGATCCCCTTGATTGATAGATAATGCATCAACCCACAGACATAATTTGCGATCTTGGTGTCGCATCCTCATCAGTGATTCATAGAGATTCTTAGTAATTGCCACATAGCAGTCTGATATTTCAATCGCGTAGGTATTTGAGGCATCTCCCCAGCAGTAGGAAAGAGCAGCAAAACTCGGATGTAGATCAAGTGATACCTCTTCGAGGGAGCATCGAAGAGGGCTTTCACTTGGACCCGGCTCTATGACAAGGATTCGAATTGAGGATCGCTGCAGAAGCGGGCGGTAGTTGTACGTCGGTAAGTGACTGGGAGGAGATACGTGGACGATGGGACTCGTCCGAGCAGCCTTGCGCGTACGATGATCGCGGTATTTTTGCGCCACTTGGACCGTTTGCTCATAGACTTTGATGCCAGCTTTCGTTCCATGTTCTTTCCCGATCCAGGCCCAGTTTGCAAGGCCGTACACGAGGGACGTCATGTTGTGGGACAGCTCGAAGGACCACGGAAGTAATACTTCGCTTTTCAATTCAAAATTAAGTAGTATTCAAAACCACACCCCGTATATAGTTACAGGGTATCATGAGACTGATAAGTCGGCGAGGAAGAGATAGGGTTGATCTGGTAGAAAATAGTTTCACCCCACCTCTGCGGTAGAGAAAAGGTGAGGCTGAAACTTGGGGGCCCTTTTCGCGGTTTAAGATATTCCGATCCAATCAGATTGGTTGATATAGCGCCCATTTCTGAGCGAAAACAGCGTTACCATTCATTGTGAAAAGGCATCCTCTTTACTATGCGCGGAGCTTCATTACCGACGCACTAGGTGTTGGTCGGACTATACCAGGTTAGTAATGCGCTCATAGTTGGAAGCCGGACATTCAGGTATAATTAGAGACAGTCGGCATGATAACCGTTGACACTGATTGGCTATAAAAGCTTTTAATTTCTAGTGACATGAACTATAGTTGTCACACGTATGGGTATGTATTCTGTACCCGAGGGTTTAGGACACCCAATATCATATAAATAATTATATGCGTAGTGGCAAACTACCAACACGAGGTTCAGGTGAAATCAGATCAGAGCGGAAAGTCTGATCTAATTTATTCCGAACTTTTAAGTTGCTTCTACAAAAATATAGTCGGATATTTTTAGAAAGTTGGCGATTTAGTTGCCGACTTTAGGCGAGGCTATTCAGATATAAAGACTGGAATTCGCCCGCCTTCGAAAGGGGAGGTAGGTAAGTACCTATATAGAGATCTACATGGCCCCCTTTGACCGCATTAAAGATCATTCCAAGCCCTACACAAGCCCTTGTGACAATAGCACCTATCGAATGCCTTTGCCCGCCGTATTGTCACCAAGCGCTACAAATAGAGCTTCCTGGCGTAACTTTCGCCCTGTCTCATGATCAAATGCACTAGCAAGTGGAATAGGTAATGAACACAATACGCATGTTTATCCAACCTTGCATCAAAACATTTAAACTGTTCTCTTATTCCAAGTACCTAATGCGTTTACTTCTACCTCTATAGTCCAAGAATGCTACGCATTGCCCGTAACGACAGCATGCGACCATGATGTCTACTTTCTTGTTACAAAGTTTAGAGCACATCACGCACCAACCGCAGCCATGTCTTCCTTAGTATGGATCAATTCCATTCACCCTCATCTTCCTTAGAGGCGTTGTTGCCGCTGATCGTTGTTCCGGCTGCCCATGTAGACGCAGAATCATTGGAATCATTTGCGTCCAACTTATCGTCCGCGTCATTTGCGCCCAATTTTTCGTCTTTATCGTTGTTATCCTGACTTACTTTTGCCAGACGGGCGGTGATATTTAGATAGTTGGAAAAGGTATTCCGGCCGATGTTGGAATCCCACACTAGAATGTCATCGATCGCCGATTGTAACCTCTTTCCGTCATCTCGTTCAAAGAACTGCTCGGCGACTCCCTTGCAAAAACTGAACCATAATTCTGCACATATGTACTAAATATCAGCACGGGGTTTCTGTGACTTATTGATCCGATCTGTAATCTCGTTGATTCGAAGGTGGACGGTCCTGGTGATTTTTTGCATCAGAAACTTAACCAGGTCTGGAACGACGGCAAGGAGGTCCGCGTCCACCATGGCCTTTGCCACGGTCTTGACCAGTCGCTCACCATTGATATCTTCCGTGCTGAGGCATGTCTTAATATTTGTGAAGTTGTTGAGTATGTCCATTTCAATCATAGTTTTCGCGACGCTTTTGGCCACGAATAGCATCTCCTCTCTAGCAGCGACAACGCGGGCTTCTGAAAGCACATCTTTCAATAGGCGTTTGTTTACCCCGTTACAGATCTTAGAGGCCATCTTGTGGGCGAAATATTTACCTGGACCGTTAAGTGCCTTATCATCGCCGAGCTCCGGGTCAACTTCGCCAAGTTCATATTCCACAAGTAGCAGCTCGTCAGCCATGCTAGCCAATGCCGTGTATGGCATTATCGCTGTTATTGAGCTGCCACGACGAATGGCCCTGGTCAGTTCAAAGCCATAGTGAGTGTTGAACATATGTCGGCGTTCGATGAGTGACTCGTAGACGTAGGTGATGGATAATGTGTCCATTGAGCCAATTTCGTGGCTGATTGTTGCAAAGAAGGGGAAATTGAATCCAGGTTCCCGAATATCCTTGGCGCCAAAAGCCGCGACCATGAGTCTCAGGGCATTGAAGTACTTGATGTTCCTACAACATTGGAACTTATTAGCGGGGATCCTGGAGTTAGGGTTGGTGGTGTCGTGGGAATCAGAATCCGACTGGGTTGGGAGCTACATACGGTTCGTCATGGAAGTAAGGTTGGATACCGGGCACAGGCGTTAGCAGAAATTGTTCGGTAATTGGATCTTCCTCCCATTCAATTTGAAACCCATCGAACACGTCCCACTGATGATCTCGAGGACCGGTTGTATGAGCGACGACGTCGTTCTGCATTTTGCGATGATATGAGTGATGTCACAAAAGGGTGCCGAGAGTGTGTGTTCATACGTATGGCTGTGGATAATCGAAGAGCTTGAAGAGCTGTGAAATTATGTGTAGACCTAGATTCACAAGTTGTGTGGGTTTAGCAGAATGCCAACAAGTACCAGCTCAGACGTACGAAGCCTAAGGCCTGCGAAGAGTTAAACGCAGGTAGGAAGGATATTGAACCTTTCGAAGTTTTCAGCAGGTCAAACCCGCTCTGCAGACACATCATCCCCCAGAGCTTCTTCTTGGGTTGGTAGGAAGTGCCCTCGGAATCTAAACCCCATACCTTCCCTCTTTCATTTAGTTGAGCCCTATGAGAAAGTGCCTATACATAATAGGCGATAGATCCCTGTTAGAGGCACATGTTACGTCAGTTCCTCTCAGTAGATATTTACTTCCCCAGTAGCTCTTGCAATTGCTCCTCTGCTTTATCTAATATCTAGGTAGAGACCTCCAGCTAGAGAGTTCGATGCATAGGTAAATGGTTGATGACCGCAACTCTAAGTGTAGCGTAATAAATTGATAGTAACCTTGACATTGAACGCGTAGAAAGTCAGCTAACAGTCTATCGAGATAGGGAGTCTGAACAACGTACGATGACGTAAAATAAGTAACGCCGCCGTCATTTTTCTGGTTTCTCGTGACTTGATGAATAATACCCCCAAGGGGCTAGTTATGCCGCCGATCATTCATCTTCCCTACATACCGTAGTGAAAGAATATTAGTCTTACTCGAACCTCAGTCTAAACAATTCAACGCAACCCCCCAATGTACTGGCCAGGTGCGCCGGCCACTCCTTCTTGTATCCCCGTGTCGCAACATCTAATCTACATGGACCGGTTCTGGAACATAGGGCCGAATAACTTCATCCACATATGCACGAGGCAAACCCCACTGCTCTAATGCCTCCTTAATGCCCACATTCATCCGGCCAACATATTCATCATTGGGGTTAGACGGCGTGATGCGCTGAAAGTCGACGTAAACAAGCGCTTGGAAATTCTCGGCTTGGAGACGAGACGTGGCTTTTCCTTGGGGTTGCGTAGACTCGGTTTTAAGTGAGGAGCTGATGGTGATTGAGGAGGAGCTCTGGCTGGTATTTGGGTCTAAGACATCAGCCCACACCACTTCTAGCATCACCCGCTCGTAAGCATACCCAACTCCTTCATAAATATCGAGATCTTTTTCGTCATCGGGATGTAATCGATAGATTAGCCCGTAGACGCCCGTTCCCGGAACGGCCTTTAGAGCTTGGTCCTAGGAGAGCCCAGGGCTATCATTCACCTCGGCCCGGTCCACCGTGCCATTGTGGGGGGAATCTCGATACTTTTTTGCTACAATATTCGCATATCCACGCTCGTTGATGATCCACTGCCAAATTCGTAATTAGCAATCATTAATATCACTATTAGTAGAATCCGTAAATGTTGAAGAGCGCCTCGAAGGCCTCGGATATGACTCCGGCATACTCCTGTATTCGTACGTAGACCGGAGCAAGAAGGAAGCCAAGTTTGATAATTTAGAATTACTTACAGTCCAGCCTGTGAGATGCGCCAGGCCTACTGGTGTGGAGGAGGGACACCGAGACCGCATCTGGGCCGTCGACAGATTTGAGCCATAGGCAAAATATAGCCGCCCCTTCTCTTGTGAATTGCTTTGCGTCATGACTCACACGCTTTCTGCTGTTGTGATCAGGAGCGAATGATGATGAACTCCTTCCTACGTTGGTTAGAGTTTGTAGTTCTCTGTAAGGAATGTGTGGTGTGCTCAGCAAACATTATTCATTGTTGAGAGAAAAGGTGTACGGCTATTCTCCAGGCAACGAACCACAAGATTAATATAGCCAGTAAGGTAATCCAGCTCTGAGGTAGTCGCCTGGTTGCCTCGTGCTAGGTACACAAGAGGAGGCTAAGTAGATGCCTTAGCGGGGTGTTATAGTGGTGTTATAGTGTCGTGTGCACCTACAGTAAGATTAGACTAGGCTAGCGCCTAGAGACGCACGGGAGACCCCGCAAAATGCCCTCAGGGGTACACTAGTCCACCACCCCTGCAGCCCTACAGCCCATATTTTTGGGTATGGGATAGTTACCTACCTCCGATACCCCCAAGGTATATTATATCTGTGCCCGAGTGTGGTCAGTATAGGTCCCTAGGTGCCTAGGTAGGTTGTAGGTTTAGGATTAGGTACCTAAGTGAAATCCTTTCCATTTTTGGCTGCGGAATCTGCCAGCTTTGTCTCTGGTTATGTGTCTAAGAATGTATCTATCTGAACCTAGAATGATCTGAGCCTAGCAGTGGTTTCCCCAACCCATTTTTCGAGGCTCCTGGCCTAGTGTTTATACGCGGAGCCAAAGTTACCAGTCGCCTTGTTTATATATTAGCTCTACATTTGAGAAACTCTGAATTAAGGAATCTTCTGTTAGATCTGCCCTAAGCTATGTGGCTTAAGACCTTTTGTAGCCCGTAATCACTGTTTATCTTGCACAAGGGGGACATTTTATCTATACTTGTCACACGTACGGGTACGTATTCTGTACCCGAGGGTTTGGGACACCCGATATTCTGTAAATAGTTCATGCAAAGCGGCAAACTACCGATACGAGGTTCGGGTGAAATTAGATCAGTTCGGAAGATATAATCTGATTTCCTCCGAAACCTGAGACAGTTTGCTTCTACGAAAATGCAGGACAAAAATGCAGTTGGATGTTTTAGGAAGTCGGCAATTTAGTCGCCGTCTCTAAGTAAGGTTATTCGCATATAAAAACTACGATTCGCCTGCTTTTTAAAAGGGGTTTAAAGATCTATATAGCCCTTTTAACTATATTAAAAAATTATTATTTTTAATTAAATATTATTCCAAGCTTAATATTCTACTTTTATAATAAATAATTTTTTATTTATTTAAAGAGTTATTTTTTTATTAATAATATTTTTTATTTATATTAACTTATTTATATATATAATTATATTTTAATAATTTAATTAACATTATTTAGTTATAAGCGCCGAGTTAAGTTAATTATGGTTAAATTTATTATATTTTAATTATTATTTTTTTTATTATTTAAAATAAAACTAACTATTTTTTATAATTAATTAAAGCAGTAATAGTTTTATTTTTATTAATTTAATAATTTTTACTAAAGAACGTTTTTTTATTTTTAAACTTTTTATTTATATTAGCTAATAATTTACTATTAAAATTAAAGTTGCAGTTAAAAAAAGTAATAAAAAGGAAAAAAAATCAGAGTTAAATAATAATATTTTTAATAAAAAAAAAGATAAAGTTTTAATATATATTATAATTAAAACTTTTATTTCGGCGCGTAGTTATTAACTAGCGTTTTTTTTTTTATTAGCTATTTTTTTTTTATAGGTAAATATTTTAAAAAAGATAGGTTGTTTTGTTTTTATAAACCTTGTAATTTTCTTTTTACTATTAAAGATTAATATAGCTGCGGCACTTAAACCGCTTCTACAAAGATATAAGCTATAAAAGTTATTACAACAAGCTAATAAACAGTATTTTCTTAATTTTAATAATTTTATTTTTTTTATTAAATTAATATAATTTATTATACCGGCCTTTTAACCTAGTATAAATAGTACTTTTATTTTTTATACTTTTTAAAATTTTAAAATTATAATATAAAATATACTTAAAATAACTATATTTAATATTATAATAAATAATTTATTTAAATAAATAATTAAAATATATTAATAATTTTATAGTTTTTATAAAATTATTTATAATTTATTTTAAAAAATAAACTAATAATATTATTATAATTTTAAATAAATATAAAAATAATATTTTATTATATATAATAATTATTTAATTATAATATAATTTTAAACTATTAATATTAAAATTTTTATAAAATAAATTATTTAGTTTTATTATTAAATAATAAATATTAGTAATATTTTTTTATAATAAATTTAAAAAACTATTATTAAATTTTTTTAAAATATTAAATAAAAATAAAAAACTATTATAAAATTATAAAAAATAACATAATATTATTATAACATTTTTTATATTTTATAAAAAAATTTATATTAATAATAATTTATTTAAATAAAAGTTATTTATTAAGTTATATAAAAAAAAAAATAAATTAATAATTTTTTAGCCCGGAAATATATTAATTTAGTTTATTTAAATAACTACTTATAATATTAACTATAGAACTTACAAGCTTATATTTAGGCGGCGCTTTAAAAGTTTTAAATTTAGGCGGCAGTTAATAAAAAAACTAATGTTAATATAATATTTAAAATTATAGGGAGAAAGGCAGCGTTCCGATTTATTTTTAACTGCTTGTAAACGGTAACTATTATATAAGGACCCCTTGCAGCCTACGACGTTCCGGAAAAAGCTGAAAATATTTTAATAAACTAGGTATTCTAAAAAGTTTAAATAAGCCGTATAGCAAAAAAAACTAAAGTTTAATTTAACTTTATTTATATTAGTATATTTAGCGTTAATATATTTATAACCGGGGGGTTTAATAAAAAAAGTAGTGGATTATTTTTTTATTAGATTTCGGGTTATTTTTATAAATTAGACCTTGATTTTTTGGATTTTAATAGCAACAAAGATTAAGGGCTTTTTAAGTTCTCTGGATTATTTCGCACTTTGCAAAACTTTGATCTACTAGTACTAGGGAATAATAAAAATTGTTTTTTTAATGCTTTAAAAAAACTTATAACCCGATTTAGCACGGTTTTTATTAACCTAGTTTATTTTAATAAACTAGTAGTGTTTAATAGTAATAATAACTTAAAATTTTATATTTAATAGCTTAAAATTAAAATATATATTTAAATATATAGTAAAAGTTTTATAAAAAACTATTAAAAAATTAATTAAATAAAATTGCTGCTAATTAATAAAGTTTAATTATAGTATTAATAGTAATTTAATTAAATAAAAATTATAAATCTGGAAAATTATTAAAAAAACTATAAAAAAGTTTTTATAAAATAATTTTATAACTATATTAAAAAGTATTATAATATTAAAAAAATATATAAATTTAAATATAATAATAATATAACGTAATATTTTACGGAGTTTTTAGAATTTAATAATATAGTTTAATAGTTTAGAATTATGTTTTAAGCTTATATTATTAAGAAGTTTTTTAATAAAATTATTAAAATAATATATATATAAAAAAATAATATTTTATAAATTAACTAGAACTTTTTTGTAGTAATTTAAAAAGCTAGTAATATTTATAAAAATATATTAATTAATTTTAGTTTTATAAATATAAAGCTTAGTTATAACTTAAAAAAAAACGCGTTTATTTTAACTTTAAAATATTTAAAATTAAGCTAATAAAAAAAAAATAGCTTTAATTTTTATTTAAATTGATTTTTAAAAAAAAAAGATAAAAAGGAATTAAACGGTTTATTTAAGCCGGCTTTTAAGTTTAAAATTTAAAACAGTATTAAAAAAACTTTAAAAAATATTAATTAAGCTAATATTAATTAATAGAAAAAAAATAAAGTATTATATTAGTAATATAAAAAAAATAACTACTTAGTTTTTAAATATTTAATTAAATAAAATATTAATAAGAAAAAATTATTATTAGTTTTTTAAAAAATTATAGTTTTAGTTAAATAAAAAAAACCTAAGGAAAAATTTATATTTAGCTTTAAAAAAAAAGTTAAAATTAAAGTAATTATAATAACAGCAAGCAATTTTTAGCTAGATTTATATTTTAAATATTATATATAAAAAATAAACTTAGATTTAAATTTTTAAATAATTTTTATAAAATATTATATAAAAATATAAATAAACTGTAAAGTATTAAATTTAAAATAGCTGCTATTAAAAAAACAGTTTTTAAATATAATAATATTATTAATAAAAAGCTGTTTAAAAAGTATTATTTTAAATTTAAAAT